>MU228316.1:1553554-1571553 GCA_018584345.1 Thuja plicata | reverse complement strand
AATCTAGGAGCTGCTCCAAACTGGCTCCAAACTGCTTGTAAAGCCAAAATCCAGTCACTAAATGCACTGAATGAGTCCCTATCCATCTCCGCTAGCCTACGAGACTCCAATGATAGGCCAACTCCTCTGTCTCTGATGTCCACTCTAGAAAGGGGACATGACATCCCAAGGGTAGAACTATGTAATGTCCCTGTTGATACCAACAAGCTCCTGTGACACCAACACCAAAATAACTGACAATACTTGCCGAACGAAACCAATACCAACAACTAGTGTCGCAAATGGAAACAACTCGGAAGGCTGACAAAGTTTACTTCTCCAAACTGCACAAGGTGAACTTTCATACGCGCTATCTAACACATGTGCCACTGAACTATGCATCTGAAAGAAGTCATGTACATGAGGATCAAAAGTAAAACTATAGGCACTCATCGCTATATAAACACTTGAAAACCCCTTAGTGAGCTCTATCTAAAATCCTGATGGACTGGTAGGATCCCAATCATCATGAATGCTCATCTCAAGAGAGTGATCAACGTCAACGTCGAAAAGTGGATTGTCATATGACCATGCAACATCCGCCTCAAACAAAAGGTTGTTCACAAAGTGTACCTCACCACTGTGTTGATTTGAATTGTACAACTCTGAACTGCTAGAGTCATGAAATGTGTCACACTCCTACTGAATCATATCATGATAAGCAACATCATGTGTGCTATAATCAGTGCACACATCGACAACCCAGGCACTGCTGCTGAACACCTCAATGAGTGGCTCAACTGATAAGGTAGAAGTTGTTGATATGACAATATCTTCTCACACTTCTTCCAAGATAGTTGCATATCCATCCAAAACCCGATCCTGGTACGTATTACCAACCTCTGAGTTTTCTGATTTATTTTCCAAGATCTGATTTGTAAAATCAGATTTGTTGTGGCCTACATCTGCATCACATAACTCATCTCTAACACCCAAACTTGAGTGTCCACACAGGAGAACTCCATACAACCATCTTCCCCACATGGAATGGTCACTATCTCATGAGTAGGCTCAATACTAAGTCTGCTATCCTAAAAATCATAATTGTTATCCATGCTGATAACAACTTCTTAGACGCTCCTAATATCCACTTCCTCTTCAATTTTCACCTTCTTTTCCATTATTTCCTTTGTATTGATAAAAATATTTGTATTAGTGTTTTCTTTCTTTTACTATGCCAACAAAGGATCCAAAATTTTCGAATATTGTAAAAACCTTGTTAAATTCTTATCATAGTTTTGAAAGGCCTGCATGAGCTCTGGCATGAGTTACTGTATAGAATTCATTTTACCCATACTGAAACAAACAAGAGTGTTAATTACTCTAATATCAATTGTGGGAATTCTATGAATTTTAATTTCCAACCCCAACACGATGACAAGAAACCACTTTGATACCACTGTAAGAACCCCTACAGGTTCTAACTCTGCCAAACCACTAAATTGTTGTGCAAATGATATATATGATAATTTTTTTGAAATGAATATGCAATTCCTTGAACTTTTAAAAAGTGTTGCCAAGCAAGATAGTAGCTTTGCATAAAAAGAAATTATGAAACTAATTTCCAAAGCATTGAACCAAATGCTTTTATTATTAAGTGAAATCATATACAATGCAAGAGGAAATTATTTATTAAATTCTAAAATCAAATTGCAGCTCATTAGGAACCTAGCATCAAATCACACCACCTTGAATTTGCTAAGTAACCTCTCTCAATTATTTGCAAAGCCCTCTAAACTACCAGACGTCCAAATCTGAGCAAAAATAAACACAAAATCCAAGGTGTAGGGCCTGGAAGTCTCACGCCAAGGATGTAATCATATGTGGGGCCTGGAATGATGTACGACTGCCTTGGACTTGTACAAAAGCATTCAACAAATCGCTGCTAACAGCTGCCTCCAGATTTATCCTTGAATTATTATTCACTCCTCCAAAAACTTCAACCAATTTGCACAATTTGGACCTTTGAATGAAGCCCGCAAGTAAGCAATAATTCAACTGGTCTTTCATAGTCTCAGAATTGTACATACACTGGAGAATTAATGTCCTTCAATGTTTGAAACAACAGGAACCCTAGGTTTCATGGCTCAATTCCCAGGAACTTCCATCAACAAAGGCAAATAGACAATAGCATAATGAAATCAATTTCTTCCTTGGCCTTTTATAATTTCCTCCATAAGTTCGATCCATGAAGCTTCAACAATAAGTCTTTTTAATGACTTTTTCATATTTTCTTTAGTGGTTGACTTAGGTTATATCTTTAATAAAAATGTACTTTTCCTAAATATAATTTCATAATATAACCATTATAAATAACTTCATTAATGCCATTATAATTTTAATATCTCGTCGAATACTCATCTCTCTCTTTCGTCTGAACCCAAAGGTCAACCAAAGTTTCCACTGCGCATCCAATTGTCGTACTAAAAATAGAAAGGGTCCATCTTTATCAACCCCTAACCTGTTATAATTAGTAAATCCCTGAATACTTGATCAACAAAAATGCTAAGGGTCATCACTGCAATTGAGGCTGGTTTAGGTGCCCTGCCAAATATAGAAATGAACAAATATGACTTACTATGAATAGTAAGTCCCCCAAATTAAGCCAAATGAAGAGCAAATCTGAATGCTTATGTACTCTAGAAGGGAAAGAGCCTCTTGATCTGCCAACTAGGACCCTCTAACCATCTAACTTGGCCTATGAGGGCCAATAATAGGCTAATCCAATCACAAACCATATCATGCCAAAAAGGGGACATTACAGTCCGCCCTCCCTGAAACAAAATAACACACTAGTCCACCCAGATACCAAGAGTAGAACTGTGTAATGTCCATGCTGATACCAACAAGCTCCTGTGACACCAACACCAGAATAACTAACAATACTTGCCGAAAAACAATAGTTTGTCTTCAAACGGGATCAAAGAAATGGAGTTCAACAGAAATTCCAAAAAACCAGTTGTATATGAACTGATTGTCGAAGACCTGGATGAGGATGACAAAATTGATCCTATAATTGGTACTTATGATAAATGGACTGTTATGAAAATGATAGTAACCAAAAATTTTGTTGGGAGTAAAATTTTCTGCCATGTGCATTACATGTTATTCTTCTTACTGTGATGACTAACTATTAGTCTTTGTGTTTTGAGTAATTTTTGAGGTTGTAGCTGGTTAATTTCTTCTAGTGATTCAAAGTAACGACATAAAAGTGCAAGGAAATATCAAATAACATGACAAAAACCCACGAAAAAGTGAAAAATTATAACAACTAAATAAATACACGATCCTATGAAGGAATTGCCTGTAAAGATCACTTATCATAATTAGTGTGTTTAAAACAACTCTGTTAGTTCCTAGGGATTTTTTAAAGTAATATATTGAAAAGTGCAATTCAAACATAAAATGAAAACAGAGGAAAACTACTACAAAGTACATGAGAAAACACACCTTCAAAAAATTACACTCCATAAAAGAGTTCCTAAGAGCAAGAACAAATACTGTTAAGTTCCTGAAAGAAGAATTGCTCAGCACAAGTCTAATAAAACTACAAAATCTACAAATTATGGGCACCAGATAAAAAATATGTTGAGTCAAAAATGTTGACACCAATTGGAGTCTAATGAGTGGAAACAAGCCCTTTATTCCAAGTGTCAAACTGAAAAAGCAAACTTTGCAGTCTAGAATTCTAAGACAATGCTAACATGGCATAGTGACAAGAGCGCTACAGTCAACAATGATATGGCATACCTTGTGTTGAGGTGGTGCTAACATTTGGCGATCCTCTTGGCAAAATATTATTGTGTGGTAGTAGGAATCATTGACTAATGGTTGAAGGATGGCCGCAATTCACTGAAAGAAAGATAAAGTACAAGGTACAAAGTATCTTGCAGTACTAAGTACTATTCGCTGTAAACTTTAAAAATGCTTTTTAAAAAAGTGTTTTAAAGTTACACTTCTCTAAAAAAAGCCACGCCCTTTTTTTCCATTTTAACTATTCTGATTCTTTTAACATTTTCCCAATCTCACATACATTTATCAAAATGAAATTATTTTAACTTTTTTCAGCATACTATACAAATATCTTTTTGAGAACATATATAGAACCTATACAACTTGCCTCAAACTAGTTGTATCAAACTTGCTTAAAAATTTGGGCTTCTAGAAAAAAAGGTTTCTAATTCAAATGAATTAATCGGCAATCCTTATATTTTTGGCCACTTTGGACGCAAGGTGGGCTCAAATTTCACTGAAGCTCACTTGTAGAAAACTTTGCTTGCAAAGTAACAAATAACTAGGAACCACTTCCTTGGCCCATCTAGACACAATTTAGATACTCAATCTTCTCTACCATTCACCCAAGATTAAAGTAAAATACCTATAAAAGCACACTTCCCAAAAAGGATAATACCCTTGGTGAAAAAATCCCAATAACAAAGAAAAAGAACTTGCCTATTAGCCAAATTGGCTCTAATACCATGTAGGAATTCAGAATAAACCCTACAAACTCTAGACAAGACCTTTGAAAATAAAAATAATTACCAACAGAATTATCTTTTTGGAAACAAAAGTGGGCATCATAGGTGAATAGAAATTGCATTCTCATTAACTAGTCAAAAGAAAACATTCATATTTATAATATATTGGTAGGATGAGTGAAGGTGACAAGTGTTCAAGATGGTTGAGTTAACTTCACAAAAGGAGGAGGCTAGCTCAATAAGTAGGGGCAACAGTGGCACTTGATGGGGCAAAGCTGGAAATTGATTAACATCAATCAAGGATTGCTGAGGCAGAGTTGGCAAATGATTGCTTCTAATCAAAGATGACACGTGTCCTTATCGATTACCAAGGATAGACATACTACACAAGAAAACTTAATAAAGGCGATGCAATAGTATTTACACCAATACAAATTCCGTCAGGAATTTTTGATTGTCCACATTTTAGACCGCTCACAATTCTCTATCACAGTTTTTACCCAAAAAAAATTGTCATGTTTTCCATGTTATTGTACATATCGGAGTTATGGCAAGTTATTATCAGGTCGAAAAAAGTTTAATCTTAGCAATTTGCATTACCAAGCCAAACCCATATCTGAAGTTTTGGAGTTTTGGATGGGCAAAAAATAAATTGCTCATGCCTGATGTTCTTATTATATACTTTGCATGTCTGTTAGGTATATTTAAAAACTTAGGTGACAAGTTTTCCTTCAAATAAAATAGTAAAAGAAACAGTTAGCCAATGAATATTGAAGTATTGCAAGTGTACATTGCTGACAAATTCTCTGATACTACCACCTTTTAAAGCATCACCGCTTTCATTTCCATAGCAAATGCCATTGATGCAGCATCTCCTAAACACCATCATATTTTCAGTAAGTGTTCCTGTTTTATCTGTCAAAATATATTCCACCTGTCCCAAGTCTTCATTTATCGCTGTACTGTAATCAGCAATTGTGAATCAGTTATCAATGCAATATCAAAAACAATATAGTACATTGAAATGTATGTATAGCACTATTTTTATTGGTCACCAAAAAAAATTGATATTTGGACTTTCTATGCACACAAATAGATTTACTTACTTTGCCGCATGTGCTGGGGTATCACTATTTTCATCATACATTTGCATGTCCCAATCAATAAACTTTGCATATAAACTCTTCACCAGATCAAGAGATACCTGTGATATATTTCAATTAAACTTAATGCTGGTCATTTCAAAGATATGGAAATTAGCACAGCAAACAACAAAGAAAACATTATGTTACAAAAAATTGAGAAACAAATATGCAATGCTGTATGCCTGAGAACGATTGCATTTATGTGAAGTGTGATACAGAATGCTGTTGCAAATTTAATATATATAAAACCTATTTGAGTATATAAGAGGGGACAAGGAGATGAGAAAGAAATAATGGTAGCGATTATAGTATGTTAATGGATTAAAGTATAAACAGTTACAACCAGAACAAAATACAAAATACAGAGCAAAGAGAAAGAATGGAAGCATGAGAGAATATAGCAGACCCAAAAACAATTACAAGCCCTAAATGAGAACATTAAGTACCATTAGGCAAGTTCAAAGTACCAAATAAAGTATTACAAGATCTATAAGCCAGCAGCTATCATAGCTACTACAGAAATCTCTTCATTGAACACCCTCCTCCTCATCACCTGACATTGGGATTGAATGAGGCTGCTTAAAGAGCCATTCATCAAAATATCTTCTAGGGATAAGCCATCTCTCCAAAGCCTTAAGATACTGCCCTACACATTCACATATGGACCTACACACTTGCATATGGCATTAATTTTCTTGCTCTACAGCTCAAAAATGACATAAAATTTCCTACTCAGTGCCACTCTCTGGCTTGGACCTGTTGCAAAGCCCAATTTTTCTCTATCATATGAATAATGCCAAGTTCCAAACACTCCAGGTCTTCATGAATAACAAAATTATTACTAGCACCAAACAACAATATCTATACCTCCATTACGTGAATCACCTTCATCACATTCAACGCCATAGACTAACCCAAAACTTTCATGGTGTAAAACACTACAATAAAATTGGACTAGTTACCAATTCAGTTGATCATATGTGCTTGTAATGTCCCCCTTTTGAGCGAGACATGATGTGACTAGTCGTTAGCCTGTTCTAACATGGTCCCGAGGACTAACTTGGACATCAGAGGGATCCAGAGACTATTTGGCCTAGGCAAATTGCATATCAAGCCGAATGGAGCTGTTGACGATGATGTGGAGGGGCTTACTACTTTTAGTAAGCCAGCAAGCGGGGTGCAGTGCATTCATATTTCTAGTGGTTGGATGTGAAGAGTCTCATCAAGCTATTTCCGACGAGCTATTACTCACAGCATTCCGAGATTGTTTGCTATGTCTTTTTAATATTTGAAAATATGGTTATAAAGTGATCTTCTAAACTTAAATGTTTTAATGTCTTATAAAGTCACTTTATTAAAATCATATCCCCCTTTAAAAGAGGTACATGGGCAGCTCACTAAAGGAAGAAGACTATTCTATTTAGATATCCCACATTGTCGTTGCCAAAGGAATCGACTTGTAAGGGGATTACATAAACAGTGTTTGGGGAGCCGTTTTAGGGAGACGAAATATGAATTATGAATACTGGAGATTATCCAAAATCCTGGAGGCTTTCTTGGAGAAGGCTTAAGAGCTTTGAGGACGACACCCCTCTCGGATATCAACTCCTTCGTTGTTGAGAATATACAGTCAAGGAGTTTTGTTGGTGACGGAAGAAGTAACCATTGGCTGGTGGCAGAAGAAATTAACCCTGCTAGTGACGTTGATTGCTATGGAGACTGTCGTGCAAGCTAGAAGTGTTATTGAGTAACCGCACGAAGCAAGGTGCTGAAGCAAGCCTTGAGACCGAGCTTCAACCTTGGAAAGGAAGCGTTTGAATATGCTATCTGAGCTAGTGTACCTATTGGGATCCAAGATGCACCGCCTGTAGGTGTCGTGAGTCTCCTTCAAGGGGGTCGTTTTATGATAAGGCTGCAATCTATTAGTGAACGCAGAGGAGAATACGGAGGCATCAGATTGTGCCGCCACCTTCCAAGCATTCATATGACTTCCCTGTTGATATCTCGTGAAGTTGCAGTTGTTTCTAGCACTGGACTTGAATGCAACCAATCAATACCAGGTCTGCAGTAGTTATATCTGTTACGGTATTCCTATCTAATAGAGTATGTTTTTGGCAAAGTGTTTGAGGACTGGATACTGTGTTTTTTAATGAATAAACATTAGAAGTTTTCGTGCTCATATTTCCTCTTTTCCTTGTTTGCAACAAACGGTTATATTGCATGATATAAACAACCCAATCCCTGAGGTTTTCCTGCAAGCAAATGGTCCAAGAAAATACCATAACCGAAAGACATTCAAGCAAAAAACTAGATGCATAACCAGTGTAATGACCCAAACCCGGTCTTTTCCAAATTTTTCACAAATATATCTCATGCAAATTTAAACAAATACATTCATGCAGATAAAACATTGATTCATAACAAATGCCCAGCAAAATGTCCCAATAAAACCCTCAGCAAATATTATTGCATTCTACAACAGCAGTAAAATAATAATGGGATTTCCACAATCCAAAATCTGAACTACAATATTCAGCAGTAATATCAAATGACAAGAAGAACCTGGAAATGCAATGGTGAACTCTGTTGTGAATCCACTCTGCTGATGAACTGGAGCTACGTCCAATCCACCTCTAAGCCAAAAGGGTTTCCGTCCTCGAGGCTGAATTTGAAAGCTGAAAGCTTCCTGGTATCTCCAAGAGACAAATGCAATATAAAAACTAAGCATCCACAATGAGACTCCAAGTCTTCTTTTAAAGTTGCAGATGTGACTCTTCAGTTTCCCCACTTTGTCTCTTCATATTCCACTTAAAGTCACTTTTTAAAAAAATATAACCGTTGGGTTATAAAGTGACATAATAAAATAAAGTAGGAATCTTTTGGCATTAAAATGGAGGGCCAAACGAACTCGGATGAAAATGTGAGATAGCTTGCCGGAAAGCTCTCGGCGAGGCACTCCAAGTCCACTACTGTAATGCCAGGAAAACTGAGTTCTGCTGACATACTATAAAAAGTAAGTACCCTGGAAACCCTATAGAATTGATCGAATTGGCCTAAAACTGAAAACACCAAGGCCAAACATCCCTCTAATCATCTACCAAGCCTCAGTTAGCCCACCGGACCATGATGAAAGGCTAAATATAAGGCACGAAATAATGTGCCCCGAAAAGGGGACATTACAAATCATCCCTTCCCAGAGATTGCTTGCCCTCAAGCAATCGGTATCTGCATGCTGTGATCCTAATACCTGGATCCCAAACCAACCTCAGGGAAGCTCCTCCACCAATCTGTCGTGGGAAACTGAAACAGATATTATGCCCTGACCTGTGAAGTCATTCACATAGCGACAAAAAAACAACCAGTCTAATGCCAAGACCCCAAATCACTGCAGGGTCAATCGTACCAATCTGTCCAGTGCTGCAATCATCTGTGAGAGTCCCCAACCAAACTGAGAACCTCACTCCAACTGAGATCACCAACACCTCTACGGTCAGATGCAGGGGGAAACCAAACCTCACACTAATCGGCTCCCTGAATAAATACCAACCGCAAGTACATCCCTCTTGGATCCCATAAGCAAAAGGGCCATCCACCTCCCCAGCTGGCTGAAATTTCTTGATGCCCTATGTCTATACTGAATGAATCACCAAAAATGTCCAACTGCCACAACACTGCCTCTCTGACCCATCGCCCAAACTGGAAGTTGTACTGAAGAGGCAAGGTACCCAGACTGTTGGACAAGGCTTCCACCTACAAGCAAGGAAGCGTACCAAACCAACCACTCACCCCACACCTCTGCAATAGTCAGAAAAAAAAGTTCTCCGCAGGTGGGCTGAATGGAAAACCAAATGCATCCCATACAATGTGGCCAACATGCGATGCATTAACCAACTAAACTAGAATTCCTAAATCCGCATAAGGATTCCATAGTTGTCTCTCAATACCTGGAGTCATACAGTGTATACCATGGTGTGAACAATTCACCCCAACAAGCATAATCATCATACCAAGCTCGATAACGCCGTACTGAATAAGCTCTACCCGATCATCATCATCATGCCTAAAATATGTGGTGATAGAATTACCATAAGCACTGGATGAATCGGTATGATAATGCAGAGGAGTCGCAGCTATGTGGAAAGAGGAATGAACCAAGGGATGCTCGCCAACACGAGGCGTCTCACCATCAATGAGAGGTAGTGCAAGGAAAGGCATATCACTCATCATGCCACAAGACATAACTGCCCATCCTGGACTGTTGGTGTAAAAACCACACTGCATAGCAACTGAGCTCATCCCGCTACTCCAACCTGGTGACCAAGACTCACCTCTAATAACCGAACCTAGGTCCCAAATTCTACAATCAACCTCATCCTCATCATGGGGATAGGAAATACCTTCCTCATCTAACTCAAAGAAAGGATTATCAAATCTCAAATCAGCATCCATCTCAAACAAGAAATTGTCGATCGCCTGAAAGTTGTCTAACTCATAAAGAAACTCTAGATGATCCAAAGATTTTTTGGGACAACTATCCAAGTCATAGGTCTGTTGTATGCTATCAAGTTCCTTTATCACCTCCTGAAAGAATTCGAACCTTTCGTTGTCGTCCTGTTCCCTGTATTGACTAGTGGCAACAATCTGATCTCTTGCTTAAGAGCAAGATGTGTGTGCTCCAAAGTTTCCTGAGCAATATTAGGCTCTCTGTTGAGTTTATTAGCCTCATCATCCTTTTCCCTCAACTACTCAGCATAATTTTATACAACCTGTAACAGGTAGTCGCGATCCGACAATAAACGTAGATATTCTGATTTCCAAACCTCAAATGTTGTTTTGACCCCCTGTAAATCAGCAACATAAGATCCAATCATTATATCACCGTGTCCTTCCTCCTTCTGAGCTTTCCTGTAAAGATCCTCAATAATCTAGTGAGTGCTATCAAAGTGAACAAGAGTGCAATAATGGCATCGTTATTGACCTTCAGTTAATGCTGCAAGGCGTGCTTCTCGCCGTTGTCAATTTGAAATGTATTCTCTGATTGGTCATCCAAATCATCATTATGCATACGTGATGCGCTGCTATAGAAATCACATGATTCCTCATATTCTGTAACCTGTATATTTGCTACCTCTTCATTAGCCTCTCCTTCATGCATTGGTTCAATATTTGTTTTGCAATCTCATGCTTCAATGACTACCTCATAAGGCTTTTCTTCAATAACTGACCTAGTTTTTTGTTCACTTATAGGTTGATTAATGATAGCTGGAAACTCTTCATATAAATTTCTGCACCTATCTTGTCCAAGATCTTGAGCCAAATCCTGACAATGCTTCCTTTCCATTAAAGACTTGTGTTGTAGCTTTGGATGAAAGTCCATGAAACTAGAGAAAGTTAAGTCTCTCTGAACCTATGGAGGAAGCGTGATATTCATCAAGCATGCCGAGGATTTCTGTCCTTTTATCAGGTTGTGAAATCTGGGCTAACTGTTGTACTTTAACAAGATCCTTCCATACTTTTTCCAAACCGTGCATCTTTCCTAGCTAGTACTGCCCTTGACTTCACAGAAATTTTGCTAAACAATTTGCATTCAGTCTGATTTCTCTGAGTTTTCAGATTTCTGTAATATGGTCCACACGTTACTGGTGCTTGGAACAACTCTTGAAATTTTCTCTAATCTGCTAGTGTGAATCGGAAATGGTATATGCTTAAGAGGCTCCGATTAAACTTTTGAAAATTTGTCAGTCCCTAAATTTCACTGAATAGACTACTATGCTTTCAATACTCAACCAGTTTCTTCCCACATCTGATAAGGTGTTAGTTTGGGATCTCTTCTTCAGGAAGTTTTAAATTCAACGCCTTCTGTTGTTATGATACAAAGTATCGATAACCCAAATGGACTGTTATTAATATAAACTCCCATACCTCTTCTGAATCACATTCCAATTCCGACTACTACTTTCTTGAGTCTCAGACCAAAGTATAGTTGTCAGGTGATGTCTATTATTAATTTTCAATGCATCCGTTCAGCATATACTGGACATACGTTAGAGTCAAGACTCTTGTGCTTTCTGATGTTTCGAATTGCCAAGATGACAATCTAAGTAGGCACAACTCTTGTTTAAATGGTCATTGCTTATTTGGTTTCCAAGAATTTGGCAAACCATGCTCCACGCGGTAGTCGAACACCACACAATATTTCAAAAATATCACAGAATATGGATGTCGGCATGAGTGCCAGGTCACAAATATCAACGCAACAACTCACAGAATGACACCATATTGCTATATAAATGTTCCCCACAAACTGTCAACACAGCCAAAGCTCCGCCAGCAATGCAATGTTGGTTTGAACCGCTATACACAAAAAATGTTACTCAAACACCGAGCATGAATGTAATGCTATTGTCTCAGCCTTCCAGTAAGCCTGCGCGAGTTGTTTCTCAGTGTGTTGTCTGTAACTTGGTGAATAATCATTCACTGATTTCATAAATTTTTTTATACTATCCCGAATTATTCCAATCCTCTGATAACTGTTAGTATTTCCCGTAGATCATATAGAGCTCGCAGACTTCATTCCCTGTTGGTAGATACCGTAACTCCTAATCTTTGCTTGGGAATGTTTTCCTTCTCTCATCTGACGTATTTGCGGATTGTAAATGTATACAAATTCTTGTTCAATGGTTTTTCCCTGTCAATATGGTTGGCACCCATATCTCTCCATAAATGCCCGCTCTCTAAAATGTCCTTGTAAACATCTTGCAGATCCCCGAAGGAGTGGGGCCAATCTAAAGGCATGGCCACGCTAGTGTATGGATACCAGTCCCGTCATACACCGTAATAACAGACTTGACATTTTTTTTTTGGCTATCGCTGCTTGTTCTGCTTACGGAAAACTACTGAATAGTTTGGAACGGTTCACTCCTTCACTAATGCTTAAAGCCACTAATCATCTGTTCAGGAGGCCAGAATAAGAAACGTCCAACTTCCCACACTCTTCTGCGCTGTAACCAGAAAAAACGCTTCCAATCATAAACGGAGCTGCTAACAATGTTTCTAAATACCACGACTTCAAGGAGATGTTTCAGGCTTATCAATCGACCAATAAAAGATAAGGATTAAATCAAAGACTTTAGCTTCCCATACATTCCTCCATTCAATTTAATATCATTGATTATGAAGGCCCGCGGCAACACCACGACACTTGAAATATTTGCTCGGAAATATTAGTTCTTGTCCCAAGTCTTCTCACAAAGAATCGATTTAATAAAATCCAACGCCTTCATTACAATAGTCCGCTAAAATTTTAAGATGGGGCCTGATGCATACAACCCACTAAACTTTTGGCAAATGAATATTATATAATATATCTGGAAGTGCAATAGTATGTGAACTGCCGTAATTATTTCCCGCACAAATATTTCAAAGCCAAATATTATTCTCGGCAACTTCAAATGATGTGTAACTCGGGTCCCACGAATAAAATTAAATTTCTTTGACTATAGTCTGCCGTCTCCTAATATGATATTTTAATTTCAACCTTTGCCAATATATTAGGACCAACCACCGTTAACATAAGCCTTTGATTTAAAGATCTACTTATGCGGCAAAATAAATTTCAAACTCCTCTATAATTCGCATGGCACAAATAAAACTTCTCAGCACTTAACCTTAACTCCAAACTGATATTCGATAGTGCAGGAATGACGACAATCTCACGAATCCTCTGTTTCCATATTCCACATTTTTCAGCCTCTGTAATCTTTCCTGTAATGGGTCGACTGCAGCTTCTGAAACCCCCACAGACTGGAATTTTCTCTAGTAAAAAGAACTCTGATAAACCTTTCTACAAATTTGCTTCTGAATAAACTCCACAGGCTGGCAAGAAAACCAGCTTTGATACCACTGTAATAACCCAAACCCGGTCTTTTCCAAAATTTTCACAAATATATCTCATGCAGATTTAAACAAATACATTCATGCAAATAAAACATTGATTCATAACAAATGCCCAGCAAAATGTCCCAATAAAACCCTCAACAAATATTATTGCATTCTACAACAGCAATACAATAATAATGGGATTTCCACAATCCAAAATCTGAACTACATATTCAGCAGTAATATCAAATGACAAGAAGAACCTGGAAATGCAATGGTGAACTCTGTTGTGAATCCACTCTGCTAATGAACTGGGACTACGTCCAATCCACCTCTAAGCCAATATAAAAACTAAGCATTTTCCCCGCTTTGTCTCTTCATATTCCACTTAAAGTCACTTTTTAAATAAATATAACCGTTGGGTTATAAAGTGACATAATAAAATAAAGTAGGAATCTTCTGGCATTAAAACGGAGGGCCAAACGAACTCAGATGAAGACGTGAGATAGTTTGTCGGAAAGCTCTCGGCGAGGCACTCCAAGTCCACTACTGAAATGCCAGGAAAACTGAGTTCTACTGACTTACCATAAAAAGTAAGTACCCTGGAAACCCTGTAGAACTGATCGGATTGGCCTGAAACTAAAAACACCAAGGCCAAACATCCCTCTAATCATCTGCCAAGCCTCGGTTAGCCCACCAGACCATGATGAAAAGCTAACTATAAGGCACGAAATAATGTGCCCTGAAAAGGGGACATTACAACCAGGCAGTCTATTACAGTGGTATCAGAGCTTCAAAATCCTGCAGCCTGTGGGAAAAGGAATACAAATTCTTTGAGACTATAGCAGTGACGGAAAAATGATCAGTTGAGAATGCTACAGGGCACCAATCCTTATAAGTTCTGAAACACAAGAGCCAAGCAAAACAAAAATTAGAATAACCAGGAGGAACAGTCTGAATCATCAGTACAGGTTGATATAGAGGATAGCCATTCTGAGACCGAGGAAGAGATTTTTTTTTATCAGATTGATAATATGAGTGACAGGAATGTAGATCTCGGTGAGGCTATGATGAGGCAGCTCCTAGATACTCTAGCCCAAGGACAACGAATGCAACAGGAACAAAATCAGCGAATGGAAATGATGATGCAACTAATGGCAAGACAAATGGGAGTCAACATGAACAATAATGCAGATGGTAATAATGGTGGTAATAACAAAGGAAATCATGGGGGTAATCAGGTTGGCCAAAATGGTCAAAATGGCCAAAATGGGGGGGAACAGGTAGCTGACAACTTCCACCAAGCACCTAGACCAGCAAGGACTCTATACTCTAGACCTATTGTCCCTAATTTTCCACCCAAAATTCCAGTTCAGCAAAGGACAAGAACAAAAGATTACTGATTTGCAGGTGCAATTTAGGAGAGATTGGGATGTTGGAGGTGAGGATTTTATGGCGAGTATCACCTTCCGTGAATACATGGATGTGAGGCTTAAGCACATGCCTAGGACTGGTAATAGAGGAAAACACTTTGACTTGCAAAAGAAGGTTAGCAAGCTAACTTTACCTTATTTTGATGGGTCCGGTAAAAAACCACTACTAGAGCTTGGGTCCAGAAGGTGGACATGCATTTTCAGCTGAATCGTATGCCGAAAGAAGAGGCCATAAAATTTGCAGCATTACACTTAGATGGGTTAGCACAAGAATGGTGGCACCATGGCATGATTACAATGGGTCACAATCAGATCACATCATACATTGAATTCATAGAGATGTTAATCGAGAGATTTGACACTAAGGATCTTAAGTTACACTTTAAAAAACTCGCACAACTAAAACAAATGGGTACAGTGGATGCATTTATTGTAGAATTCCAGAGGCTATCGGTTGTGGTCACAAATGTGTCACCTAGAAGATTGTTGATGCTATTCATGGATGGTCTCACTAAACCTTGAGAGCTTGGATTAAGGGACTTAATCCAGCTACCTTACAAGAGACCCTTAAAAAGGCAAGAGATCTGGAGCCTTCCACCTCTAGGGACAAATTTTATTCTAAGGGGACTACTTACAAGAAAGACAAACACGAGAAGAATTTTCAGAAAGAACAACCTCCTAGGACTGAAACAAAGAGGCTAGACAGCGATCTACTTAATGAATTAAGCAGGAAGAAACTTTGTTTCCATTGTAGGGAACCGTGGGACTTATCACATAAATGCCCAATGAAGGCAAAGGAAGCCCAAATAGAATATTTTTCAGCAGAGGAATCAATTTTGGAGGACGAGGAAACACAATCTCATTCAGAGGGCAGCAAGGAGGCAAAAACCGCAATAGAGGAATCAGGTGGTGGGAAGGTTATTGCACGCCTTTCAGGTGATGATCAAGTAATAACATTCAGGGTGAGGAGTGTGATACAGGGGCAGCGAATCATTACTTTAGTGGACATAGGTGCTACCCACAATTTTATTTTAGAGAGACTGGTTCAGAAGACAGGACTTCAGACTGAAGGGCACGAAGGGTTCAAAGTGATCGTGGCTAGTGGACATAAGCTGCAGAGCACTCGTGTGATTAAGGATATGCATTTACGGATGGGAGATTATGAGATGGTAGGAAGGTTCTACATAGTAGACCTGCAGGACTACAATTGCATCTTGGGCATGACTTGGATGAAGACGCTCCATGAATTTACCTTCAACCTGGATAAGATGGATCTGAAATTTAAACATCAAGGTACGAAGGTGGTGATTAGAGCGCTTACGGATGCGGGGCTACAAGTGGTGTCACTTAGGCATATAGAGAGATTATTACAGCATGATCATGTTCAGTGGGCAGTCAGCATCGTGATATCATCAGAAGATAGTACGCAGAAGAATCATGATTATCCCCCGCAAATACAGAAACTCTTGGACAAACACTCTAAAGTGTTTGAGGACTTCGCACCTGATAGGCCACCGGATAGGGGCATGGAGCACGTCATAGAGCTTCCATAGGGGGCAAAGCCAGTCATCATCACCCCTTATAGGCACCCAAGAAGGTATAAGGACGAAATCGAGAAGGCTATTAAGGAGCTTCAAGAGATGGGATATATCAGGTCCAGTAAGAGCCTATTTGCCTCAGCAGTTGTTTTGGTCAAAAAGAAGGATGGGACATTTCGAATGTGCATAGACTACAGGGAGCTTAATAAGAAAACTATTAAAAATTGATACCCGATTCCCAGAATGGATGAGTTAATTTATGAGCTTCATGGGGCTTGCTATTTTCGAAAATTGATTTGAGATCTAGCTACCATCAGATTCGGGTTAGGGATGATGATATCGAGAAAACTGCTTTCCAATGTCACTTTGGGCACTTTGAGTTTTTAGTCATACCTTTCAGTTTGACTAAAGCGCCTGCGACTTTCCAGTCTTGTATGAACAAGATATTCAGGGATCAGTTGAGGAGGTTCGTATTGATCTTCTTTGATGATATTCTCATTTACAACAAGACTTGGGAGGAGCACTTGCAGCACCTTGACACTGTATTGAGTATAGTGGAGAGGGAGTCCCTATATGCAAAAGGGTCAAAGTGTGAGTTTGGAATGACAGAGTTACTCTATCTTGGGCACATCATCAGTGCTGAGGGGGTTCGTGTGGATCCAGATAAGATCCGCAATATTATGGATTGGCCTCCACACAAGAACCTTTCACATCTCAGGGGTTTCATGGGTCTATGTGGTTTCTACTGTTATTTCGTGAAGGGCGAATTGTGGCAGCTCTAGAAGGGTGAACTTGGACAATATTGAGCTGATTATTAGGGTGAATTGTTGCAGCCCTAGAAGGGCGAATTTGAGCAGCGTGCGAATTAGGGCAGTCCAAGAAGGGCAAATTAGGATGAATTGAAGTTGTCCTAAGGTGCGAATCTGATAGCACATTAAAGACATTCAAAGGCAGATTCATAGCAGTCCTTGGAGGCATAGGTGCAGATCGAATTCATTTCAAAGTCAGGTCTAAATGCTGATTAGGATCAATCAGAATTGGAAGAAGCTCCAAGTGGGTTAAATTCAACATCCATAGAAGTCACATTGGAGAACTTGAAGTCTGATTTCTAGGTACTATCTCTCCTTCTTTATGATTTCATATTTATATCTTGTGCTTAGTGTTTGAAAGACTTCTATAGATTGCATATTCCTTGTGATAATATGAAAACATTAACATGGTATCAGAGCCTAGGTAGAGTAAAAGATCCATTTTTTTCAGATTTAGGAATTTAGTCTAACTCTTTCAAAACTAAGAAATACTATGGCAACCGGGGTTTGGCTCATATAGTAATTTAACTTTACATCTTATTACATTTTATTAGGGTTTTGATTTGCATCAAGATCTAGGATTCTACGCCTAATATTGATTGGCTCCTATGTTGTGAAACCATCTCATAATTGGCTGGAAAGATATAGGTAAAATTGTGTCAATACATTCTTGCATGTT
>MU228316.1:1534704-1550523 GCA_018584345.1 Thuja plicata | reverse complement strand
TTCATAGCAGTCCTTGGAGGCATAGGTGCAGATCGAATTCATTTCAAAGTCAAATCTGAATGCTGATTAGGATCAATCAGAATTGGAAGAAGCTCCAAGTGGGCTAAATTCAACATCCATAGAAGTCCAATTGGAGAACTTGAAGTCTGATTTCCGGGTACTATCTCTCCTTCTTTATGATTTCATATTTACATCCTATGCTTAGTGTTTGAAAGACTTCTATAGATTGCATATTCCTTGTGATAATCTGAAAACATTAACACATGGGAGGAGAGTATGAGGCCTCTGATTCACAAGGGCTTCTGTTGGGTGTTTCAACTTTGTCTTTTAGCTCTCTTTACAATGGCCTTCTCATCCAGCAGTGTGAATGGCACATAATGATGCACAGATGAATAAGGGGAGAAAAATTTCAGTGGTAGGAGAAAGAAGTGGGTAGGAGGTGAGAACATGATTGATAAATTCACAAATTTCCTAGAGGAAGACATATTGAACCCAAATCTGTACTCCTAGCTATTGTGCATTTGGGATTTGGCAACAAGTACGGACAAGGCTTCACGTACGGGCAAAAGGGATGTTATGTTGAAGTTTTTCCTAGACCTCAATCAGTCTATTGAGAGAAGAAATGTGTTCAATGCTAGACCTCGATCAGTCTATTGGAATTCAAGTGGAAGTTTTTTTTAATTGCCATATGAAGCACCTTCATTGTCTGATGGGTAACATCTACAAGACTCACAAGGTGATGGAAGAGCTTGCGAAAGGTCTCAAGGTAAAATATCATAAAGCAATCCTATGGCTTTCCTCTAACTCTTTATAAGTTGGCTTTGCTAAAATTAGCAATAAAACAAAGGAAAACTGAAAAGAGTAGCGTAAAAAACACTAACTCTTCAATTACTATAAAGCTTCGAAATGAAATCAAGCTTAAAGGAAATATTCCAATTTTCGTCTGACAGAGAAAAGGGAAATATTGAAACTCTACACCAAAAGAATTCAACCTCATACTTTCTCATTTCATCCAACACAAATTGCACACCAAAACACCATTTCCATTAAGTTGTGATAAAGAAAAAAGCAAATCCAGGGAACAAAGATAAAGAAGTGATTTTATAATACTTGGTGAAGTTTTTCACCACTTTAGGCCTCAACCACTCTTCTAAACTTCCCATTGAAATATCAAGCCCTTAAGATCACAAAGGAATATAAAGTCCCCTGTATGCAGAAGGAACAACTGTTTTGATTCAATTAACTCCTTAAAATGCCACTAAACCAAAAAATTACCCACAATAAATCTCAAAGTTCTGAACACCATAGCAATGGGATTGAGAAGTGGGATAGGGGAGCCCTCCAATCCATATTGACCAATTGATTAGGCAGGGTGCCCACAAAATTCCAAAATATTCTACAGACTTATTGTCTTTTGTTATCACATGGCAGAATTCTATCCATTTGAACAATTGCTCAGGTTCTACAATCTTTAACAAATGTAGAAAATCAAATTTTACAATCAAAACAATATTTATTATAATTTGGGACAATCTCCTTCCACACAACTAATAATGTTTCTTTTATAGCTAACTGTAAATCTGTCAATGAAAATTTAGGCTCTACAACATTATTAGTAGAAACTCTTGGTGCTTTATGGTAGGCCACTACCACCTTATTATTACAATTCCTGAAAAATCCCTCCCTCTCCAAGCATGTGTGTGTTCTCATAAGAAACTCCATCAAAATTTAGTTTTAGAAATACACTTTGGGAAGGAATCCATTTGTGCATTACTCCTCTTTGATTGCTTTTATCAACCCCTTTATGAAGTAAACAGATAAATAACATTTAAGACTCAAGAAAGTGACAGTTGCACTAATAAGCACAAATCTAGATAAGATAGTCTTTACCAACACCTTCATCAAGGATATAAATGAATAATCAACCACTCAAACAAATCCTCCTTGGACTTGACAGGAATCTACATCAACTAGGTAAATAGATACCTAATGATGCCCTTATTTTATGGACTTTCGTGAAAGATTTTGCCCATTTGCACCAGTCTAGAAAATCATAAACTTGAGGGATCAAGTACCTATCTTCTATAGTGATCTTATTCAAGGCAATATAGTCAATGCTGATTCACCATATACCATCTTTCTAGACAAGACAAAAGTGCTTCCACAAGGTTAAATAATAAGCCAAATCTGACCATTTTGAATCAACTCCTGAATTTGCTGCATGGTCACATTTTTCACAACTACCAATCTTTTATTCCCTTTGGTAATGGTGTGCACTGGTCAGTACAAGTCTGGATATTGTCCTTACAATCACATTTATCGAGGATAATGATAAATAACCAACCACTCAAACATATCCTCCTTGGACTTGAAAGCAATCTACATCAACTAGCTAAATAGATACCTAAAAATACTCTCAATTTTTATTGACTTTTGTGAAAGATTTTGCCACTTTGGCCTAATCAATCATAAACCTAAGTGGTCAAGTACCTATCCTTATAGTGATCTTATTCAATGCAATACAGTCAATGTCAATTCGTCCTACACCATCTTTCTTTCTAGACAATACAAATCGGTTTCCACAGGTTAAATAGTAAGCCAAAGGTGGCCGTTTTGAATGAACTCCAAATCTGCTGCATGATCACATCATTCACAAGCACTAATCTTGTCTCTCCTTTCGTAGTGGCGTGTTGTGGATGGGATCACTGGAATCCTCACCTAGCAATGCAAAAAGCATACCTATTGGTGAACTAAACACATGCTTGTACCCTAAAAACATCTAGTCCATTTACGTTGTACTATTACATTTGATATTGTTGCACACATGGAAATGAAGAGTGTCCTAGTCTAGGACATCACATGATGGCATGCAATTTCACACTAATCAAAGATACCAACTTTGTGAGAGTCACTTTTGGTAACTATAGTTTTTGTTGCAAAGTTAGAAAAAAACAATAGGCATAACAACCATCATGGTTCTTTTGCTTGTGAGGCTTGTAAAAATGTAATGTCCCCATTTTTAGCAGGGTCATTGAATGGATGGTGCCAGGTCATTATTGTGATCCTCGTGGTCTGGCGAGGTGTTTAGAGGGGTATTGGTGTGAACTTACTATTTATAGTAAGTCAATGGATAGTTCTGATGAGCTCAGATGAGTTAGAGGAGTGAATGATGCTCTCAGTTTTCATTTCTGGCTTCCGGTTTGGGCTCCAAGAATCTTGGAGAGAGCATCTATTTTTAGTAAGTCACCCCGTCAGGTTCGTTCATCATCTTTTATCATCAGAATCACTCCAGTGTAGACAGATTTCGATTTTGATGCTTCTTCAGTTGTTTTCGCAAGACGGGTGAATTATTATTATTATTTAATTAAATTTGCTAAGGTTGCCATTATTGTTGGTATTATATGTTGGGCACCTTAGTGTTATCGCTCATCAGAACCAGGATGAAAAGTTTTAAATCTTGGGCACAAGAAACAAGGACCTTGTGTGTCATAATTTCATGATATTGATGAAAAGGTCATTTTTGGTGCCAAATGAGTTAATAAATTATATTACTCAATATGTGCCTTAGTATAAAAGTGCTTCAAGTGAAAAGTGTGTGAGAGAAGACACTTTTTAATTATAAAAGCAATAGGCAAGGCATTCATTCATTATCGATTGATTATATTATATTTTGTTTGTTTTCTCTGAGGAGAAGTTCTGATTTGTAAATCAAATCCCTTGCTGAGGTATAAGGGTTTGATACTGAATTGGTTTAGCATCTGGAAAACTAATTCTCCTGGAGCTATTCTTTAATTGGTTGCTGAAGTATAACCAATCCTTCTTCTTCCATATTGTCTGGCCTATTACTGGAGGAAGAGTTAATTCTGAAATTGTTTATGCACACTGAGGGTGCGAATTGAGTTGGAGAGTGATTCATGTCTACTGGAATTGCATCACCGAATTATCAATTCGATTGAAGGGTTTATGCTTAGTGAGATATCGTTGATCCAATTGGTGGAAGCTACCAACACCACGGTTGAGAGAGAAGTCTGTACAATCTCAGTGGTGACGTTTTATTAAGGGCTGCGTGTAGAAGTCTGGGGCTGCCGTGTAGAGGAGTAAATTAACGTGGATGCCATCAGCTGCGGATGAAAATGAAGGAGCTGCGGCAGCAGCTAGCATCCACATGGAGTTAGCCATCATCTACAAAGGAGCTGCGGCACCAGCATAGCATACGCATGGAGGTTTAATGTGGCGTTAGCCACTGCTGGGATTTATAGCGCAAATGAGACAGAATGGTATTTTATCAAATACCTCCATTGTATTTGATTTAAAATATAGCAAAGTCTTTAGTGTTTGAATAAATGCATTGAATGTGCATTTCCAGAATTTATCAAACATAAATGTTCTTATGTGAAATTAAGAAATCTGATTTCGAACATTTGGAAATAGTTGATTTTGTTATTTCTTCCCTGCAAACATTGTAGGAAAAACATTATTATTGAAGCAAATAATGTGAATAAAGACAAACATTTACAAATTCATCAAAGATTGGCGATTTGGGAATAGCATTACAGTTTGGACCAAGTTGGGTTCATTTCAAAAAAGACACCATTTAATCTTCCCCACATAACAATAGGCAGTCCCTAATGTTTCGATATTCAAAAAGCCATCTTAGTCTAGGTATAATAGTGAAGACCACTATGGTACTTGAAAACCCAATGCTTCTCCAAGTCCTTGGTGCTAAGCTTTATAGACAATGCATGGAAAGTGTTGTAGTGTTGTACCAAATTGCCATTTTGACACAATAGTTTCCATTAGATATACTTTTCTTCACGTGTCCTATGGAAAAAATTATTTTGATTGTCTCAACAAGTGGGACTCACCTTCATCAGCTCACCTAAGTGGAGCCCCCAAATCCCTTCTTGGCTAGAAAAGTAGCCTATGGCCATTATTGAACATGGGGTTCACTTTTTCCCTCAAAAGGTGGGGATTTCAAAATTAGCCTGGACTTTGAAAGGAGAATTGTCACTGAATAGTCTTTATAGCTGTGCTCACAACATATTTGAAACATTTTAAAGCAACTGTAAAAATTAGTTCATCATCTCCAATCTTTGTTTTAAGAAAGCCATTGTAACACTTTGAAGTTGTGTTTCATGGGGGTGCACCCCACCACTTAAACCCATGTCTCCATCCCTAAAATTGGGGATGGTGGGAAACACATAGGGGACACCTAGCCATCCCCAAGGTGGCAAGGAAGATTTCAAACATCTCTCAACTGTCCCAAGGACGGCCAAGCGTCCCCTAAGGAAAAGTCATTTTCTATTATGTTTAAAAAAGAAATCGTTCATAACATTGAAAAAATGGTTGTTCATTATATCAGGACAGCATTATAACAGCAGCAATAAATATAACATGACAGCAGTATAACAGCACTTAGATTAATCATGACTACAGTGATAATAATAAATATATCATGATTCAGATTCATAGTAAATAAGGGGTATGGTTCATATTCAGATTGGGGGTCAAGTTCTTTGGGCCCCACTTCACCATGAGACCCGCTCTTTAGCCGCGGATAAACAAGGGGTATGGTTCGTTGGCCCTCCTTGAGCAACAATGTTTTGGGGACCGCTTCCAGGACACTATGTCCAAGATGACACTAATGGATACACTTATTGTTCTCTATGGTTCGGTGGTGTGGGGTCCTTCATTGTTGGATTTAGATTGGGCTTCTACCATGTGGGCCCAGATTCTCCTCCCCCAACGCATCATCCGGTGCAAGCAATCCATCTCACACAACATTATTCTTGCAGAGATTGGGGCTCGCCCCTTCAGTCTTGAGGCCATCTTTGATCTAGTCTAGAACCTTCACCATCTTTGGGGCTTTGCTGATTCGGGTGATGGGCGTCACAAATATCCTTACCTTGCCTACTGTTCTTCGAAGTCTATCGTTGCTTCTGTTGTCTCCTCTAGTCGAGCTCGCAGATGGTTTGCTGAGAGCTTCGACCCTTCTTGAGTATTTTGGGATTGACATAAATCGCCTCCCTCCCTTCCAGTATTCTCTCAATGCCCCCCCCCCATCTTCTTCCTCGCCAGGAGTTGAATAGATGCATTAGAGATGAAATTTACAGGCAGTCCATTCACACTATTTTGGTTAACCCCAATGGGGGTCTTCGCCCTAAGATGGTCTTTTATGCGGAGAACTTTCTGGAGCTAAAGGACAGACTCATTGTTTGCCTTTCCTACTTAGCCCACCACTGGTCTCATTCCCTCAAGATCCCCCTTGGTTCTTTCAAAGTGGGTTTGCATCGGCTCTGGTGCAAGACCAACCATCATATTGACTGAGTGCACAAGATTTTTCATCTTTGCAGCATTGGTGAGGTTGAGTCGAAGGAGCACTTCATCTTTCGCTGCCCTTTATACTACGAGATCAAAGGGAGGTTCTACTGCCTCTTCAGGGAGACACGGTCGCTCTCCACCTCCTTCAAATATACAGACCACTGGTGTCTTGCCCTTTATCTTCAGGAAGCCATTAGGCTTCAAGAGCAAACCCTTCAACACCGACATCCTTCGACACCACCACCCTATCAGCTCATTACTTCTTTTTTCACAGGGTTTCACTCAGCGTGCGGCACCGAGCGTCAGCTTGGCCTCGTCCCTTATTCCAGATCTGTGAAGCCCACGAAAGGCTCCTATCAGCAACGACCTTCGACTTCCAAGATCACTCCGACTCCAAAGCAGTCCAGGGCTCCGACTGGTCCTATTTCTTATCCTTCAGTTCGGAGGTTCTTCTCAGTAGTTCAGAACCCTTAACGGGTTTCGGGGAGGTTTCCTTTGGACTCCTCTCTATTTTTGTTTTGGTTGTTGTTTCTTTCTTTCTTCGGGCACCATTTGGTGTCCCTGTTGCGGGCTAGATCACTTTTGTGTTCTTGGCAGTCCCTTTGACCCTTTATGGTCTCTTGTTGGACATTAATAAATCTTATCTTTTTTTTATCAATAACAGTAAATGCTAGCTTTAATAATTTGGATTTCTAACTTTACTGTTTAAAAAAGTCTCAAACTTCAAAATTTTTGATAAGGTATTAGAGTTAGTAATTATTGCCAGTTGCAAAAGAGATTAGAAGTGCATTTTCCATGATATGGTACCGTGTGGTACAGTTTGATAAGTACAAGCTACAAACAGACAATTCCTTTTCTGAATGCGGTTGGCATATAGACTTTTGCAGACACCATCTCAGATCATTTTAACATTGTCATGTTATATTGCTGCTGTTATAATGTTGTTCATTAACTTGTAGATATTGACACTATATATATTGCCTATGGACTATCGTCCTCGAAATGCATTCATTTCCATCCCACCGTCCCCCTCACACAAACGCCGTGGAGAATAGCTTTGAAGAGATCTAAGGAATCAACAGCTCATATGTGATTGTGTGCATTTATAAGGAACTTAATCTGATGGGTGTCATGTCTTCAACCCAAATTTTGTATATCTTGACAATGTTTGATGGTGCAAGCAAGAGTAATTAGGTTGTGATGATACTGATCTGAATTAAGCTAGTAATTTACCAAACAATACACTAGTTGAGAAACTCAATGTTTTATAAGCAGCAATTAAAGAAAACTGAAACCAAACAAGACTGACAATTATCAAATAGCTGAACAAAGTAGATTCTTATTTCAATTGAGGTATTATACAAAATGGGCAAACTCTATGAGAGGTATATGTTGACTATTATAATTACATGCTTAAATCCAGCCATTACAATTTTCCATAGAAGAAACTGAAAAATAACTAGAAATAGTAAAGTGGGGTTCTTGGTGAGGATTAAGCCTCATCACACATGGTACTGACCATATAGTCCTTGAAAGTTAAAATAAACAGCTAGATAAGGAGAAATGTATAAGGAAAGCTAAAAAGTTAATTGGAATTATTTAACTTTGATACCCCTACTTGTGGGATCATAACTCTTAGCCCATTACGCAAAATGTTGAGATCATATATTCATTGGAAAGCTTAGGTCATGAACTAGTTAATCCAGGTTGTACAGTAGCATGGTTGAAGTGTTGCATCATCAAATTTTGCTCAAAAGGGTCTCAAATATGCAAAATACGAAAACACAGAAAATATACTCAAAAAATGGTTTTTCAAAAATCTTAGTAGATCTGCCCAAGATTGCCACTCGGATGCTTTATAGATCAAAAACCCCTTTAAATTTGAAAGGCGGTCCACAATCTCCACAATTTATAATCTTATTGGTTGACAATTCATTTCCTTATATGCAGTAATATGAACTTAAAAAGTTTATCTGCACGGTTTATTTGATTTACTACCAAAGTTAATGATGCCAATATAATTAAATTTGAGCATATTTAATAGGGGTTTAGGACCATACCCTCAATGAACATTATTCATTCAACAAGCTAACCCACAATTAGAAAGTTGTCATCCATGGCACAGGGCCAGGGTTTTCAAAAAACACAATAGATTCTTTAATGGGGGCAAATTTAATTATGCATTCTCAAACAGTTGACTCAGACAAATAAAGTATTAGAGGGTAATATAAATGCAACGTGCATTCATTCAATGATTTCGATGAAATTTTTTTCCAATTCTATTTGATTTCTTGGTATGTGAGCTTCCATTCTACTCTTCATCATGGTCATTTTCAGGTCCACAATGTGCTGGAAATATCAGCACCAACAATCTGTTCAACTCAACCATATGTAGCATGCTTCATGGTTCATTGAACATTATGAATTTCTAAAATAAAATTCCTTTTCAAATATTGATCTCCAACTTTTCGAGAAAATTTACAGCAATGAATCTTAGCAATACAATAATGACAACATTCGTAAGATGTGGAATGTATACTTTCCAGCATTGCAAATCATGAAATCAATATGACCTACATATATGTAAATGTAAAGTAAAGAACTGGAAAATTTAAGTACACTAATCCTAAATTAGAGTGATGCTAATTTTCTTTAAATTGACATTCTGATAGAAAGTGATGCTTCTTTTGAGAAGAGAAGGCAAACCTTAATAGATATGGGAATCATGATTGAGCACAGAAGCTCAAAACGGAGTGGAATGACAATAAACTCATACCATGGCCCATTTTTTGGATATTGCACATACCATTTCTGCAAAAGAAACAAAAAGATTTGAGTTGATGCCATCCAAGCTTCTACCTATCCTATAAAATCATCATCTCAGTGAATCATGTTTTAAATATAAATGCAAAATTGAATTTGGTTCTAGGATTAAATGCATAAAATACCAATGAGGGAACATTCAAGGAAGTATAATAATCAAGAAAAATGGATGCTGAAGTAGACTTCTATTAAATGTCCACTAGATTGTTGGCTTAGAATATCATTTTTTTATTGCATATGTTCACAAAAATTGACTCATACAAGCATCAACACAGCACCAATACAATCTATAGCAAGCACTTGGTGGGGACTAATACAAGTTCTTTATGAGCAAACACACAAAAAATACCCATGGAAGACCAATACTCCCTACTTAGAAATCCACTTAATTTAGAAACCACATCCATATTAGAAGCCAACTATGGAAGACTATGAGTTACAACTTAGAATTTCGCATTAGATGTCCCTATGGCGATTTGAACTTGGACATCCTCAACTAGAAACCAGCAATTTAACCTATTAAGCTCAACTCCTTGGCCTTAAATTACTAAGTTGCCGGTTCGGATTCAAGTTCAGCAAGTTCAGAGTCGGGTTCGAAATTCGTTCAATATTTTTTTGGTGTGGGTTCGGGTTCATTTTGGGTTTGTCCATACAAAAACATATGTTTTTTTTAAAATATATGTGTGTGTGTACAGCAGCAAATATATTAAGAATATTGAATTAAAATTATTAAAAACAAAAATATATTATGAATTTTTAATACAGTACAGTAATTTAACAAGCCCTGAGAGCCCACAAAATTTGTGATGGTGAAAACTTAAACCACGAGCTAACCCATCTTCGCCAAGTCTTCAAGCTAAATGGGTATTCTCATAAGCAAATTTCCAAGGCTCTCAACCAAGCCAAGTCCTTCTACCTTTCCATCTCCATTCCTAAACCCACCCCAACCCAACCTCCTTTACAGGCCTCACTTCCTTTTGTGGATGGCATCTCCCAAAAAATTGTGAAAATCCTTACTAGGAAGGGTCTTTGCGTTGCCTTCAAACCCATCTCTAAGTCAAAAAATCGTGTTCCCCCTCTTAAAGACTCCAAAGACTCTTTCTTAGACTCTGGAGTCTACAAGGTAGTATGTTCCTGTGGTACACCCTATATTGGCGAAACATGCCGCTCTTTCAACACCAGAATCAAAGAGCATTGTGCTGACATCAGGCACGATAGGGTCCAAATATCTGCCTTAGCTGAACACTCGTCCTCCACCAAACATCATATCTGTCTAGAGAACACCCAGATCTTAGCCAAGGAGGACAACTATTTCAAGAGGAAGCTTAAGGAAGCCATAGAAATCAACTACCACCCCGTTAACCTAAATCGGGATGATGGTTGGGCCTTAAGCCTATCTTGGAAACCTCTTTTGGCCTCGTTGGATAACCGGCACCATCCTTGACCTTCTCCAACTTCCCTGCTTCTTTCCTCCTATCCTAACCTACGGCCCTCCCCGCCTCCCCTCTGGTGGTAGGCTCTCATCCCCCCCTCCCCCTTTGTGTCGGTGTGGTTGCTTCCTCCTCCTCCCCATCCCTTCTTCTTCGTCTTCACACGCCCACACACTTACGCACTATATATATAGACATATATTTTTATATATATAGATATATTTACACACACACACACACACACACATATATATATACATATATATATAGATACATATAGATGTATATATATATAGATATATTTACACACACACACATATATATATACATATAGATGTATATATATAGACATACATATATATACACACATATATATATACATATATATATGTATTTGTGTATATATACATACACACAGATGTATATATATATATAACACTTCCACGCACACATGTTCATATACATATACATTTGTCATATTGATGTGTGGGCGCGCGTTTGTTCGCTTTTGTTGTGTTCCTTGTTGCTTTGTTTATTCTTTAGCTGCTTAGCACACACATGCACACACAAACCCCCTTATTTTACTTTTGGTTTGTTATTTTTTCAATCTTTTCTTATATATATATATATATACACGCACACACACAGATACATATATATGTCCATACATATGTATATATATGTATGGACATATATATATACACATATGTATGTACATATATATATGGCGTCAAGGTTTCGAAAACTCGTCTTCAGAAGACATTTTTCGCGACGGTTTTCAATAGATTGTCGACATCTCCTGCAATCTATACCATTGTTCTAGCGCAGCGTGAGGAGAAACTCATTTTTGGCGGCTTTCATTTCTGGTAAAAACCGAAGTCGCACTCATTCATTTATGCCTGAAGTCGTGCCTATCCCTCTGGATACACAGAATATATTTCAAAGTCGTTGCAAATTCGCCCAAATTCCTCCTGAGTTAATCAAAGTCACTGGAAATTCGCACAGGGTCCTTCTCAGAGAATTTTGACCGAACTACCCAATCTGATGGCGACTTTTGACCGAATTTGCACCGTATCCGACTTTGGTGCGACCCGACTTTCGAATTTGGCCCTCAGCAGGCCAAATTTCAAAACAATAATAGGAAGTAACGCTCATGGTTGAGTTATAAAGTAACAAGAAACATTTTTCTATGTGTATCCTTTCACAAATTACTATATATAGCACATATAAAGGGTGAGGGGAGAGAAAAATTGGAAAATAAAAATACACAAGAATATGGTAACATAATGCTGGAAAGCTTACTTAATCTTGCAATCAGCAGTGCTATAAAAAACTACTTTTTTAAATGAATAGAAATTATGATGAGTGGAGAGAACTGATGCCAAGGATGGTTGTATTTCTGTTGTATTCTCCTATGTGAGAGAAGTCAAATGGGAGGAATGAATTTTCTTAATAGTTTGTTTTCATGGTATGTAGAGCACATATAGAATTAATTTTCCCACAAGCACACACCTTTGGTGAGACAGCAAAGAGAGCAGAATGAGACAGCTTTTTGCTTGTGTTTTCTTCACTGTCCAACTATGCTTAGTTGCATGTGAAATAGGAATTAATTTCAATTTTGTGCTTCCAACCCCATTTTGTGATTGTCCTGGCCAAGTAATTTTCTTTGACTCCTCTTCTTTGCTAGGAATAACATGGGTAAGGCACTCAAGCGCTACAAAACAATGGTATCAAATCGCCAGATTTTGGTAAGAAGTTCACCAAATCATTATAAAGATCTTATCCAATTTCCTAATATCAATCTGTTACAAGATTGATGTCACCATCATATGATTTCTACACTCCTATCAACTGCATTTTTGCCCCTAAAATCACATTCTCAATCAGACATTACTTGCAGTTCCTTTACATCATATTCCCAATTATTTATCTTTAAGTCCCCCTCGACATCAAGCTTCCTCCAGCCTCCTCTCAAAGCCTCTGTCAATCCAAAAGCATGGACAAGATGCTTGGGTATATTAGTAGCATCTGAGCCTGAATCCAAGGCCAATATTAGAAGACGCTGTCATTTAACATTGCAAAGACAGAACCTCCTCCCACTCTTCATAGAATTCCCCTTGGCTGCCCTATCAAAATTTAGCTTAATCCTCTCAAGAGCAAGATGCCTCCAAGGAGAAACTACACCTCTTAGAAGTAACTAAGACTTCACATTTGGACTTTTGGAGCCAATCAAATTGTGGCAAGGTCTAAACCCACCTTTCTTCACTTTTACTGCTCTTCCAACTTGAATCCTCCCAGACCACACCTCATCCTTTAAGAGAAGCGTCAATCTATTCCCAAATAACTGTAACTGGAAGAGTACACTCATAAAAATTCACCTATTTCTCTCAAGCCATATATATAATAGGAGATAATAGAAGGCAAAATCTCTCATAATCTCCTTGAACCCATATTTAATTCACACAAACCAACTTTGAAGCAAGTGCCAAGATTCTCTATTAAAAACACAAGCCATACTCCACCTTGGAAAAGCCCAACTCCATAGTTGAGCAGAAAATGATGAATGCATAAAGAGATGGTTAACAGACTCCTTATCCTTTCCATACAAAACCTACTTAGAAGACCAATCCCAGCCCAATTTTAATCAATCTATCATACATCTATAATCAGCTTCTAATCACCACCTGGGGGAAGGCATTTGCAGTAGGGGGCACAAAGCCAGCTCTATTGTATTCTGTGTGATAACTACAAAGAGTTGAATCTCAAACAAAAGAATCAAAATAAATTAAGAATGAATTTTTTTTCAAGGATGTAAAATATTGTGATTGTTTGCTTGGTAGTAGGTTTGCTCCGAAAGAGTGAAAGGATTTGTAATAGCTTACACAGAAGTAACATTGTAATCCTTCCTTCTTCCAATGCCAGAAGTTTTCAAATGATTGTCATTATCAACCTTTCTTAATCCAATGTTAGGGAGTTTTCTACACTCCATCGATGACTGATTTTGATTGTAATAGTCAGTCCATATTGTTTTAATTTCACAATACTTCTGTAATTTGGAAAATTTAGGACTCTTTATTGGTTTGGCATCACATAAAAGTTCCTGCATTGAGCAGTTAATCTGCATGATCTTATCTAGCTACTATTATGGCATGTGATGATATAATGATGACTTTCACATGTTCACTACAACATTTCACCAAATACATTCATACTATATGATCATACCATCTTAATCAACATTCATGCATAACTTCTAATTCGTCTGGAATCATCACCATGTCATTTGCTATTGTGAACACCTGGAATCATGGTATGCTCATCAAACTTTCAAACTATTAATTTACAATATTAAGCTTACCTACATAAAATTAGGATTATCATTACCCAAATCAGATGTCTTCTACATTAAAAAATACTGCTATAATTTATAATGAACACTGAGATGTTTCACAATTAGACATAATAAATTAAAATCGTTGTAATAATCAAAGATTTCTAGAACTGTCCTGGCTGTGATAATGGACCTCGGGGGATTGTTAGGGTTTGTGGATGTGGGATATGCTATTTATGGAATATGATAACTTGAGTGACCTAGTGTCGCCAAATTACTATTCATGGTTTTGTTAGTTTGAATTTGTACGCTCATTGGCAATAAGAGATATATTCACAATTGTCAATTATAAATGCATGCTATTTAGCAGATAAATTTGTAATTCCAATCTCTACAATTTGTTACCATTCATGAAAAACTTATGGACACACTATCAGCTCTGTGGTTAGTGGAAAGGCACCCCTCTCTATTATCATTCATTTTTATATGAACTCGGCTATTGGGTTTGAATGACTTGAATGACTTGTCCTTGGTATGTACTCATTCTATTGTAATACCATTTAGCAGTTGTCATTAGCGTTGTGCCTCTAAGTACATGCCCAAGGATTAGGATTAAGCCCAAGCACGAATGAGGAATAGCTTATCATATTGTAAACAGTAGAGTTAAGATGAGTGAGTGTGATTTATGCTGGGATTTTTCCCAAATTCCTAGGGTAAATAGTCATGTTACATTATGAGTCTATTGTTACTTTTCTTCTATTGCATTAAATATTTTGTCACCATTGCTTCTCTTGCATAGGTTTATTGGCAGATGAAACAAGATTGCAATGGGACATTGCAAGCACTTCTAGGATAGAGAAAAAAATTAAAGGTGAGAACTTTAAGTTAGAAAATTTGGAAGCCTAAGATGTAAGATCTTGTCAATAGATCAATAGATTGAGTATGAAAAAGAAGCCCTCAGGTATAGTGGCAAACAAAGAGACAAAGACTAATTAGAAGGTGAACTGTCCAGTCCATTTGTGCCTTTCAAATTCAGTCACGTCGAATGTCTCTAAAAAGCCAACTCTAAGGAACCATAGGATAAGATAGAATCATTGTATTAGACGAAGTTCCTACTAAACAATATTTTTCTTCAAAAGAACTTGTATTCTCTTGGAATGAATAATGTTGATGATGTGGCAAAGCATTCTAGTCATTTCAACATTGTAGTAAGTTACATTGCCTCGATGTAAAAATTGAAGAAGAAAAAAATTTATTGCATTATGATGTTTTTACTAGATTCATTGAACAATCATGTTATGGCCATTATTGGTAGTAGTACATCATCTTAGTCTTGTTATTGCTATTATTATTACATCATCTAGGTCTAATCTTGAGGAGCTTTGCAGCCATATTAAGAGAAATGAAGAAAATTCAAGGAGGATCTCACAAGGAATGCATTCTTTGTGAAAGGTTGCTCCCAATGAAAGTCAGCAAGGCATGTGGAAACGCTTCTCAAACTAATCTTAAAAGAGACTATTGTGCAAATTTTAGATCTTTATAGTTACAAAAAAAGAGATACACATATAAATCATAAACAAAATTATAATACAAAACAAGTGTAAGTGGGCAAACCCTTTCAAGAGAAAAATCCCACATTGTAAAAACCAAGCCAATATAACATTCGGTAATCTTAAAATGCTTACAATACACTTACTGTAATATCCCTTGCTAAATGATGGAGAAAGATGATTTTTCTACTAAAGGAATATTGTCAAACAAGTTGCATACAATCTGGAATCCGATCACAGTCTTTGGTGAACACCAAAATTGGGACGCAGCTCACTGAACATGACTCAAATTGGATCGCAGCCTTAACACAATGCACCAAGACCTTCAGGCATTTTACTGTTCACGGCACTGTAGCGTTATTGT
>MU228316.1:1516022-1527818 GCA_018584345.1 Thuja plicata | reverse complement strand
AAGTTCAAGTGGTGATGAGAAAGTTTCTAAGGACGAGCTCAAGCATCCAAGGCTTCACCTCATCTCAAGGATTGAATAAATTTCTAAGATAAGGTTGATGAGGTGGCAATTTCATGTGCATGCAATCTGATCATGCCAAGTGTCCTATGTTATCATTGGTTGATAGATTATTGTAATTTTCTCATTGGCCCACAAGGTTGGTGCCCTCATGTAATTGATTGAAGGATGGTAACCCTAATTAGATTTTGCCCCTTAATCTTGGCCACTCGTAATTTTGAGCCTCTATATAAGGCCATTTGTTCTCATTTGTAAAGGGGGTTGTGTTGGAGAATTGTTGCCATAATACTATCAAAATTGTTCTCTATTCATTGTTGTGGTTTTCATGGTGGATATATATGATCATTTTGGTGTATTGCATGGTTCTTCTCATCTCTCAAATTAAAGTAGGATTTCATTTCATGTTGTTAGAGTAGAAGTAGATGGCTAATTGTATGGTGATGTTAGTGAATGTTTGATAGGGATCTATATACTAGGCCACTAGCATCCTAGCGGCTTGTTAGGAAGCCTTGTGTGGTAATCTAGTCCAATCGCTCCCAAGTTCTACTTGCATTTCATCTTTCCGCTTGTACTTCAAGTTGGGTTGGAAGATAGGTGTTAGTATGAAAATTCTAAGAGTATCCCTTTGAATCATTGCACCAATAGAGATAGCGCCGCAGGCAAGCTTTCATTTGGTTGGATCCCTGTCCATTTGCTAATTTCTTCATTCGTAGGAGTAGTAGTAGAGCAGTAAGCAGTTAGTGGTAGGAGTAGTTCAAAGTGAAAGTGATCAAGGAGAAAAGAACAAGTCAAGCAAGCGAAGTACCACCAAGTTATCTTTGAACTGAGTTAGTATCCACAGGTGTAAGGAACCTTGGAGTTTTCTCATGTTTTTCTTGAGTATTTACTTTTCAAGAGAGGGTTGAGTGTTTGATATCCTGTATCAAGTATTCAATTCCTATATGTTATGTAGTGGTACAAAACTGACATCAACAAAACCCTATCACAAAACAATTTTAAAAATTATGCTATATTGACAGTCGAATTGGACATAAGAAAACAACTTCCAAAAAGCATCATTCTGCCACCAGGAGAGATTTGCTACAATAATCCACTAGACTTAAGAAAATTCCTTTTTGGTGTAAAGAATGCTACAAATATGAAATAGTATCCTATTGCACAAAAAGGAATGGTACAAATATGGATACTTGATTAAATAGTATCCTGTTGCGCAAAACAACCCTAAAGTTTAAAAAGATAAAGGGGAAACCCAAAAGGGCAATGACGGTTTCATCAAACCTAAATAAAAATATCAAGGATGGGGAAAAGAAGATTGCAATCAACTGTTGATTATGGCAATAAGATTTATAATAGAGCATTAGGTTTATGGCCAAGCGCATAGAAACATGCAGCTTTATCATACTTACCTAATCACAAAGGTTATGTACAGCCCTGCAACCAGCTCCATAAACAAGTAAATCCTAATAATTGAAGTATAATGGCATACCTTCCATGCTTCAGAAGCTTTCCAAGCATTCCCAGCAACACCAAGAATGATAACAACAACTAACTGGAACAAAAATATTGCGCCAGTCAGCTTGTCAATCATTGCATCTACAGCTGTAAGCTTAGGTTCCGGTAGACCTCTGCTCATACCCAATTTTGTTTCATTACCTGCCAAGGAAAACTTGTCAAATTAGTTCATTTTAACAATTCAGTGAATTCACTGCTAACAAAGAGAATGCTTCAGTCACTCACAATGCAGTAAAACATAGTCTATTTCTTTGATTATGTAACAGTTAACCAATGATCTATTGCAAAGAACCTTAATCAGTCACACTGCAGCCAAACACAGTCTATTTCTTTGATTATGTAAATAGCGATCTATTATGGAGACACATAGTACACACCTTCAAACATGAGACTGTACAGACTGACTAGAAACAGTTTGTTACAATGCAGATACCAGCCAGCTGAGAAATCATTGTGCTAAAGATGCCGGAAGCCAAACAATGGAGCAACTGGAACGTTTATCATAAAACAATTCACAATCCATCCCATTTCAACTTATCTCCTTCCACAGTGATATATATATATATATATATAAAGATGCCGGAAGCCAAACAATCGAGCAACTGGAACGTTTATCATAAAACAATTCACAATCCATCCCATTTCAACTTATCTCCTTCCACAGTGATGGATATATTATATATATATATATATAAAAGAACACTGATGCTCCTTAATCCACAATATCTATATACGATAATGATATATAATGAAACTATATAGAATATACATTATAAAGGATATTATATAGAATATAAAAATAATATGGGCATTTGTTAATGATAAAATTATAATATTTATTAAATGTTATACCAAAAAAATGCATATATGATATGCTGTTAATATTTTAAATATATATTTTATTTTTTTTTAAATCAATTTTTTAAAATTAAATTATTTCTATTTATTAAAAATTAAATTATACTTGGTTTTGCAAAAATTTTACTATTTGGGTTAGTTAAAGCAATTGTTGGCTTATAATTTGTGTATCTTCGCTCTCTTGGACACAATTAAAAAGATTGAAAACAAATAGTCAAAATATTTTTGAAGTTAAAAATCAAAGAGATGCTGTAGTTCCATGGAAAGGCATTAGAAGTCTCTTGCAGGATGCAGGAACAAAGAAAAACACCTATACCAAGGGCTTTAACAGTCAAAATATTGTTTGACGGAGATGTTTCAAGCGTCTATACACGTTGCCAAACCCTGGGCAAAACCACAGCTACACCCGGACCAGACCCACACCCACACCCACACCCAGCCTCTGATCCCGTGCCCGGTAACTTACAACAGAAATTTAACATGCATAGTTTCTCATTAATTCTGTTTATGCTTGTACAAAATAAATTACCAACAAAACTTATACCTGCAATGCACTCCAATAACAGATCAAAGAAATAGAAAGCTCGTGGTATTTTAGAATTATTTTTGTATTAAGCATTTCTTGATTTTGGAATAAGATCTACGAACTGTCCAAGAGGTTGAGCTTTATTGGTTAAAGCATTGAGTTCTTCTTGCAGAGACCCAAGTTGAACTCCCAAAGGAACATCTAATATGAAATTCAAAGTTGGAACACGTGGCCTTCCAAAGTTGGCTTATGGTGTGGAGGTGGATATCTAAGTTGCGACTCTTGGCCTTCCACAGGTGGTTTCTAATGTGGTTGCTTGAAAGGAACTAATAGTAGTCTCGTTGTGGTCCTCTCAAGACTTGTACTGGTCTCATGTTGATGCTTCTATGAGAAATACGTTTGTAAACAATTGGCAATATAAAAAGGTAAGATCTACAAACTCATACCAGTGTAAACAGCTACTCCACATGCCCATTCTGTGTTCCTCAGATAACAGGACTGTAGCAGTGTGTTATTGATAGTTAAAGGGCATACATCATTATCAATAAAGGGTGGAAATAGTCTTAAATTTGCATCAAATCTTCGTATATCTCTATCTGGGCCTGGACACTCAATGACACCCTGCAAGCCAAATAAAATCTTTAGTTTCCAGATCATCCTAATAAGAAATAAAGAGATCCAGAGGAAGCATGCCAAGAGTGAAATAGATAAATACCTTGATTTTATGCAACAGATCTGGAGTGAGACCAGAACAAGGAGGAGGTATGTATCTTGTCTTCAAATCAGTTTCACCATCTAGTGCTGCAGTCTAAATTGATGTTCACATTTGCCAAAACACTAATGTTAGGGGAAAAACAAAGCAAGGAAACATTAAGTCAATCAATGCAAGTACTTAATGGACATGTTTCAAGACCATCTAGTAAAATTCCATTACAAAAAGATGACTTTATGATCTAGATACTTTGTGAACATTTCAGATAACTGGATGTATTGAAAACACATAAATAGGGATTCAAGCACTCATTACACAGCTAATCATTGATCTTCCCATGCAAACAACACTCATTTAAAGAGGCGTTATTTAGAAAAGCTCTTGAATGCAATATAGTGAGATGCAATATAGCATGCTTAGACCCATAATTCACTTTGGCGAGCCATTCTTTTCTCAAGTAGTATTGCTTAATTTGAAACTGAAAAGTAATTTCTCTTCGATCTAGAATCAAAAAATCAGGTCTGTCATGAAGCTTGCTCAAATAGAAATTTATTAATATGAATGAAAGGTCAAAACTGAATGTAAGACAGATTAATAATAATTAACTTTTGAGAATAGGTTTAATCAGCACTTCAAAATGCTTTGAAAACTTATCTTTGGCATACTTGAATGTGCACTCTATTCATTAACTCTTAATTGATGGAGCATGTTTTTGCAAAAGTCAATTGTGTAATTGATATTAGCATAGGGTAGAATTGAAACACTTTAACAAAAGAAGAAACTTTGAGGATATATGCTCACTTCTACAAAACATGTGCCCTGTGATTCAGAAGTTCCCAGAAGAACCAAATCGCATGGCACTTCATCATTTTCACGAAGCCATACCATATCACCAATGCGGATCTCTTGAGATTGAATCTGGCAAAATCCAAACAGTTTCCGACAGATGCAAAACATATTTAAACTTCAAACTTTGAAACTGTTTAGTGTAAACAGAAATAAATTTCAATGAGTTACAACATGCCATTTGATTTGCAAGAAGCAGTAAGAAAGATAAATGTAGCGTGCTATGCATTTTCAGCCTGATTGAGCATACAAAGGGTTGTAAATATACTGTTCCTAATAAGAATTTCAATAGTCCAGTCAAACTAATACAAGAAGCACAAAATGAGGATTTCAATTCCTAAGAGCCCCTCTTTCAATTGATGAAAGGCAATCAAAATCAACCTCCATAATATATCAAAAAATAATAATGTCACGAACTGTTTAATTTTCCCAATTAAATTACTAATTATTGTATTAATTGCTTAAATGTGAACAATTAAGTAAATTATTTGATTATGTTAAGTATCGTTTGATGCATAAATAAGAATGATTATGCTGACACCTAACTATACAAGTGTGAGAGGAATCATTAATACTTTCCTACATTGGAGAGAGTATCGTCAAGTCAACGCACACACTCACCTAGATTCATGTAGTTAGGTTGCATGTGTGAATATGATTAACAATTTTAGGTTCTAATATTTGAATAATTATATTACATTATGAATGATAAATAAACATAGCACATGAGAATGAAAACTCTTTCTTGTGTTAAAATTGGATCATGAGCCAAACTTGTAGAAGAGTCTACTACATGTTTGATGTGTAATGGTATTTTGGCATTCTATCAAATGGGCCAAACTAAATGGGAATTGACATGAGATAGAAAAATAACATTTGAAATTTATTTAATATATATTATATAATATTATTAATAAATACTATTATATTGGGCTGGGTCCCTCCCTTGATTGGCGAGAGCTTCTTGTAGTAGAAACAAGGTCACAAGATCTAGTCTCCCCTAGCCCACATGGTACCAGAGAGTACAATATTATTAATGTCTCCCCTGGTCACATTAAAAAGCTTACCCAACACACTGCAACTTATAAGGGGGGCACCCAATTCTTACCGAATTGACCTTTGCCAAAATGAAGAGGAAAAAGTTAAAAAAATCTTCTAACTTCTTCTAATTGTGTATCATCAAATGTATGGCCATTCCACTAATAAGTGTCAACCTTTGAAATATAAATTTCATCAATTCATTGACTCTGGTATCATTCAAATGACAAGTGTGTGATGTCCCCGAATTAGCAGGTTCTGGGAACCTGAATATGGTCAACTCATCAGCGCGACCCTCGTGAGTTGACAATATGTTTTGAGGGTCTCAGCGTTCAGATTCTATTTCTGGACTTACTATTTATAGTAAGTCAGTTGGAGGCCAGTTACTATTTCTGGCAGTGCAGTTGAAGACCAGGTTGATCAGCTATTTTAATAGTGGATGCAGGAATCGTCATCCGAGGCATAATTGATATTAATTAATGACAATATGTTATTAATTAATAAATTGACTATAGTATTATAATAATAATAATTTATTATTATAATGCTTTTAGAAGTTGACATATTGAAGACTGGTTAACTCTAAATTGTGCAATGCTGTTTTCTTCTTTTGCTGGAATATATCTTCTCCGTGATGACATTAGTGGTGTTGAGAACTAGGCTAAGCTTTTTCTTACTGTCATATTGGGCGTTTTCATGAGTTGAGTGAGAATATGCATTGTCTTCACCAGGCAATGATAGCATTGAAGCGACTGAAGGTGAATTTATCTAGGCAGGACAGCGTCAAAGTGCCTCTTTGCTACTGAGATGAGATGTTTGAGGATGTGCAGGTGGTTGATTCCCTCCTAAATCATGAATAGGGTTGCGAAACATCTAAGTGCCCTAAGAATTAGCAGAATGGCCTATGTAGTTTGCCCCCACAACTCCATGTTATTAAGTGTAGACTCAGTTTTTTTTTATGACTGGTTTTCTGTTATAGCAGTTAGTCTACAGTGTAGTCTGTAAGTCAATATCTTAGATAGTGATTGAAAGCTGCTATTTAGTTATACATGGATATATGGATATTTCATACGGCGGTTTACAATAAAGGGAAGGTTTCAGTTAATATCCTTGTGTTTGGATGGAGTATTTGGATATAGTAAATGGTGACTCAATGCAAAGTCTTTTGTGCCAATTTGTTTGATGATAGATGCCCTTATTCTGATTTAGAATTAAGAATGGATTTCTTTATAACAGTTTATTGAAATATTGTTGCATATGGTTGAATTTGACTGAAAACATCTGTATTTTGCTATGTTGCTTTAATATTAGCATAGTGGTGTATGAACTAATTTTCTATATATATACTCTTGTACGGACGAAGCCAAAACGCATCCGAACCCAACCCAAAAAAATTTGGACAAATTTCGAACCCGAATCTCGAACCTGCATCCGTACTGGAATCCGAACCGGCAACTTAGTTAATATGTAAAATTAAATAGAAAAGGTTTAGAAAATCTGCAATGAGCCTACTAAAATATAATAAAACAAACTAAACACTTTTAAGTAGAAAAGAACCAGCTATATATCAACTAAGTCAGCCCACAACTAACTTGTACAAGGGAAAGCATTAGTGAGATCACCAACAAAGAAGGTGATTAAAAAGAGGCATCCAACGGTTTCATTATTATCATATCTTTGTTCAAAAATAGTACAAACCTAAAAGCAAACAGTTTATAAGTTGAATTCGAGAATATAAAGAAAAAACTAAAACTGCAAGGAAGTGTATCAGACATACATGTTTCTTGATGCCTTTCTTTACCACCCAAACTTTTTTCTCATTTGCTTGCTTGTCAGAAATATATCTATTATAATCATCCCAGGCTTCTTTTGTTGCTGAAACTGCAAATATAATGAGAAGGGGCCCCCACGTACTTGCAGGATTAACAGGTGTAATAAGAGGCCACAACTGGAGGCACGCAATTAACAAAAAGTATTTGTTCATAAACCGACTGCACAAATGTGAGAAAACATCAAATCAGAGTAGGCCAAATCTGTATTTCAACATTGCCAAAAATTTAAACATGCCAAATACACAGAAATGTATTTATATTTTAAAACATAGTTGACTTTTGCAAAAGCTTAAGATTTTTGCAAAAAAATGTGATTTAATCAGCATAAAATGGTAATCCCAAAAAGCATGAAAAAGAGAAAAATGTAGAGAATTTGTTGTTTTCTTCTTTTAAAGGCAATTCAATTGCACAAAGTAGAAAGAGTGAAGTGAAATACAAGTTCACACAATGAATTTTGAATATAATCTTTGATTAATTTTTGGAATGCCGATTAAATCACATAAGGCATATTACTACATTGTAACATATGTAATGTCCCCAAATTATGAGTACCCAAATTTTGCCCTAGGTTACAATATTTTTATCAAAAGTAGGGTTTAGAAATACCTTTTGCTTTGATTGACAGCCTGCAAGCAAGTTAGGAATCATATATAATCGTAATTCATTAATAGATTCTTTAGTAAGAAATAAGCATATATTGAAAATGTAGATCAAATCACTAGATTGCTTAAATCAATTTTACGATGACTCGACCATAGAAGAGATAAGGTAGGGTGACTTGATAGAGTGCCCTAGAGACCCTCTACCCTAGGCCCAAGAGCAGATATACCATCCCTCTCGGCCTCATGTGGCCCATGCCATCCATAGGACGGGGGTACCTAGTGAGGTGTCCTATCACTATTCCCCTCAATCTTGCTCCTTCTATTTTATTTCCAATGACTGAACATCCTTATGCAATCATTTGCCATGATAGAGGTCATGAGGAGTATTCACAACAGGGTGCCCCCTTCCTAAGCCCAAAGGCGATCCCTTTTTCCCCCTTTGACCCCATGGTACTCCCCGGTCATATACCATGAGGTGGCATGCTTAGAAGGTGACCCCATCACCGTTCCCCTGCCTGTAATCCCTCATTTCCCCTACCATTGCTGGTTACAGCAATCAGAGAGTATAAACATACATAGCATTTCATACATATCTCCTATATTAAAACATTCCTGAATCAGCAATATATCTATGATACTATGACAGATAATCATGAAATGCATATTAAATCAGAGGTATGCAGATGTACACAGAATTATCTATTATGTATGGAAATCCATACCACAATGAATACATATATAATTTGCACTTGTCCTTCCTTATTGCTTTCCTTCCTCAATGCCATTTAATATGCAGTGAAGGGTTGTAAATGAGATTGATCGCCACCCCATATAAGATCACACCCAAATTAAGAACTAATCAATACTTATTAATTAGTTTGTTGATGATACCTCCTGACATAACAAAATAGGATTTTCCTTAATCGCTGAGTTTACAGGGTAATTGATTGCTATCCTCAATAACACCGCTCCTTTCAATGCTTGATCGCTATACTCATATACATATCCATAGAACTTAAATCATATTCGTTTCTTTCACACAAACTTCTCTTTATTAAGATCTTTGCCTTTAATCAATATCCTTGAGTCTACATATGTGATCAATTGTCTTGTATCTCGTAAGCTTATTGCTGATTGGAGACTTCGTGGTATATACCACGATTGCTGACTTATACTGCTCGATGGAATCAATCAAATCTTATTACATGGTATTGGGTATTATAAACTTCGGGTCACACTGCTGTAGATACTCATAGATGAAGGTGATCAAACTTATTAGTTGTCTAACTATGTTTTTGATAATTGCTAACAACTGGCTTTACATGTCGACACAATCCAATAATCATTTTCCAAGCTGCGTGATTGATAATATTTCAGAAGTGGCAATATGTTGTAATGAGATTATCGCTGCTTATGAATTTGCCATTTGTAAATAACAATTTCTCTTGACGGAATCACTATGTAACAAGGAATATGGAAACCAATCCTCACAGCTGTAAAGAGGTCTTTAGTTTGAAAGCATGCTCCGTGTCTTATATTATGGAACATAGAGACTTCCGCATTACTGTGGTTTGTCGTTACAACGCTCACACCTTATAAATCAACTTCATTGAATAATCTCATCAACTCATTTAATCGATGACTCCTCTTGAAGTAGTATTTTGTTATTGATTTGTGTAAAGTATTTCTAATTTTCTAGTAGAATGGATCAGATCCCTTAATAGATATTGCCTTTCTAATTTGATCAATATTTCAGAGCCAGGCAAGTGTAATGAACCTGACTGGCTCTTTATATTAAATCAACTATAATTGAAATTCCTTCTCTTCTATGGTATATATTTAAATTGCTGAGCACGTATTTCTATCAATTCTCTTAAAACCAACACAATGCATATACTGAAGAAATTTAAAGAGTTCAATATCAATATCTGAAACTTCTGAATTAGGACTGGTTTAATTCAATTAAAACATTACAACGCCTAGCAGTCGCATCATTTATTTGCTGTTACAAATTGAAATGAACCTGATTTGAATTCGGATGTGCTAACTTGCTGGCCGCTGCGAGTAGTATGGTCTCCACAATGACCATGCACTGCCCGCGTGGATTGCTGGCGTCTTGCTTTGGCGTCCAGCTATGATTACGCTGCCCCTGTGCCATTTTTCCTGTGTGTGCGGCAGCCTCTTTGCTTGCCGTGGCTAAATGGAGAGCTCACGCAAAAGGGGAGATGCGCTGCTGTCTCAACCTTCGCGTCCCAATACCAATCTGCTGCAGATAACAGTCACTACTGCAGCCGTAGTCTCCAATGATACCCAAATTCCTCCAGCGTTACCAATTACTTCCAGCGAATGAATTCGATTCCCAAGCAAGTCTAAATGGGACCAAATTCGGGATTGTGATCTCTTTGCCCCAGTAGCAAATTGACCTCTTCAAGCAGGCCACAGTTCAATTCAGAATTACTTCTTCCAGCAACAGGCAGACAGTAGGAGAGAAGAAAGAGATTGGTTATACTTTAGCAACCAATAAGCGGAATAGCTCCAGAAGAATCAGTCTTCCAGATGCTAAACCAATTCAGGATCAAACCCTTATACCTCAGCAAGGGATTTGATTTACAAATCAGAACTTCTCCTCAGAGAAAACAAGCAAAATATAATATATTCAATCGGTGTTCAACTCCAAGAATGAGCCCATATTTATAATCCTCCTGTAGCCATAGTTTCCAAAAGATGCTTTAGTTAACCACCCTCTGAAATAACAACTTCTAAATTATTATAATAATAAAGTATTATTATAATAATGTGGCTTTATTATTAATTAATAACTTATAAGTATTAATTAATAACTAATATGATCTCGTGCAATAAATCCGACATCCACTGCAGGTGATGACTAACTGCCAGAGCCACCCACTGAACTACCAAGAATGGCAACTGCCAAAAAATAGACTTACTATAAATAGTAAGTCCCCAGCCAAAGAATTGCACAAACTGAATATCGTCTGGAATACTGACCACTGCCGATACTGCCCTGCCAGAAATGGAAACTGACCAAACTAACTTACTAAAAATAACAACTCCAGACTAACTAAAAATAGCAAGTCTGCCAACTGGGACCCTCAAAACCAGGCATCAACTCACGAGGGTCAGGATGATCAGCTGATCAAGCCACTACCAATACCTGCTAAAACAGGGGGTCATCACAGTCCGCCCTCTCCAAGATTGCTTGTCCTCAAGCAATCGAGTATCTCACTACAACCTCCACCAGGATCCCATAAGAAACACGTGACATCCCTGCTATCTTGAAACCCACTGTAAACCCATGACATCAGCAGCACCAGTAACATAACCTGTATCATAACCCCAAGTGCCTGCGCTGATGAAGTGGAGATCTGGACATTCCCAGGCAATGACTCAACAGGAGAACTCCTCATACCAAACTTCACTGACTCTCCCCAGTCGTCCTGAAACCAATCCATCTTAGGCATAGACCATCTCTGCACCTCATGTAAATCCCGAACATGTGAATCGAAGATGAGACTGTAAACACTCAACACGATGTAGACTTGATTCCCAGTAGGATCATCATTGTCTTCGTCCTCATGCGGTTGCGATGATCCCTCAATCTCATCTGTGTAAACCCAAATGCCACGGTTTGTTGCCCCCTTTGGCCTCAGAGCATAGGTATGACCTTTAGAGAAAGGCCCCTTGCACCAAAAGCAAAGATGTCTCTTCCTCAGGTCCTCTCTGGAAGTATCATCAAATTTTCCCGTTGACTTGCCCTTGTCCTCCACAACTGGCGGGGACTCCTCATCCCTA
>MU228316.1:1487598-1515972 GCA_018584345.1 Thuja plicata | reverse complement strand
CTCCGAGATGATGCCTCGAGATCCTGGGCCTTCTTCATCGCCTCATGTAAGGATGGAGGATCTAAGGACTTAACCCATCCTCGCAATGGTTCAGCTAATCCCTCTAAGAATAGCATTACTCTCCTCCACTCTGAGATATCATACACTATTACTAATATGCGTTGAAATTCGCTGATGTATCCATCTAAACTGGTTGTCTGACGTAACTGAGCCAACTCTCTGAAAAAAACCTCTGGGTCCTTTTTGTCGAAGCGCTCGATCAACCTGTCTACAAATTCCCAATAGACAGTAATCTGGTCATGATGTAGTGACCTCAATACATGGTACCACCAATCATGAGCAATCCCATCTAAATGCAACACTGCAAATCTGATGGTGTCCTCCTCGGTCATCAGACGCAATGCGAGGTAGGTGTCGAGCTTGTGGATCCAAGCTCTAGCAGTGACCCTACCGCTGCCATCAAAATGTGCTAGCATCATCTTGCTAGCCACCTATCTCAAATCGTTATGCCCCATCCTGTGTTTATCCTGTGCTGGTCTTCCCCTTGAGCGCTCGCGTTTCTGTGTCAAGTATCTATCAAAATTCAGATTTTGCTTCAAAGCTGGAGGAAGGGCATCCCATTCAGCATAGTGCGTGACTATATCATCAACAAAAGGGATATTTTCAGCATCAGCACTGGCTACATCAATCTTTGGTCTCATAAATCTGGGGCCCTGGGGTCTGTACTGGTCTCCCCTGTCACCTGCCCTATCTGCTCTATCATGTCTCGGAGTTCTAGGCTCATAATCTTCGTCCCTGTCATCAACCCGAGATCTATGTGATGCGACAGAAGCATCACGTGATCTCTCCCTACTCTAACCTCTCGGGAGAACGATCCGTCTCAATGTATCATAAAACTCATGTAATACATCAGCTACATGATGTTGTCCTGCGGCTAAGTTTCTGAATGTCTCCCTAGCCTCTCTGTCTGCGTCTATTTCATTTGCGGATGTGGGTCTGGCCTGACCTGCTGAGCCACCTGCATTATTATCTCCACCCAGTACTGTGCCAAACTGGATATCTGGATCATCCACGTTTGGTGGAGCTGACTGGCCTCTCTTGTAATAATGTCTACCAGGGATGAATCTCCTGTCATCCGCCATAACTGAATCCCTGAATAATAATAAAAAAAGAACCCAATTTCCCTGCAGGCTGGCAGGAAACCGCTTTGATACCACTGTAATGAACCTGACTGGCTCTTTATATTAAATCAACTATAATTGAAATTCCTTCTCTTCTATGGTATATATTTAAATTGTTGAGCACGTATTTCTATCAATTCTCTTAAAACCAACACAATGCATATATTGAAGAAATTTAAAGAGTTCAATACCAATATCTAAAACTTCTGAATTAGGACTGATTTAATTCAATTAAAACATTACAACGCCTAGCAGTCGCATCATTTATTTGCTAATACAAATTGAAATGAACCTGATTTGAATTCGGACGTGCTAACTTGCTGGCCGCTGCGAGTAGTATGGTCTCCACAATGACCATGCACTACCCGTGTGGATTGTTGGCGTCTTGCTTTGGCGTCCAACTATGATTACGCTGCCCCTGTGCCGTTTTTCCTGTGTATGCGGCAGCCTCTTTGCTTGTCGTGGCTAAATGGAGAGCTCACACAAAAGGGGAGATGCACTGCTGTCTCAACCTTCGCGTCCCAATACCAATCTGCTGCAAATAACAGTCACTACTGCAGCCGTAGTCTCCAATGATACCCAAATTCCTCCAGCGAATGAATTTGATTCCCAAGCAAGTCTAAATGGGACCAAATTCCGAATTGTGATCTCTTTGCCCCAATAGCAAATTGACCTCTTCAAGCAAGCCACAGTTCAATTCATAATTACTTCTTCCAGCAACAGGCAGACAGTAGGAGAGAAGAAAGAGATTGGTTATACTTCAGCAACCAATAAGCGGAATAGCTCCAGAAGAATCACTCTTCCAGATGCTAAACCAATTCAGGATCAAACCCTTATACCTCAGCAAGGGATTTGATTTACAAATCAGAACTCCTCAGAGAAAACAAACAAAATATAATATATTCAATCGGTGTTCAACTCCAAGAATAAGCCCATATTTATAATCCTCCTATAGCCATAGTTTCCAAAAGATGCTTCAGTTAACCACCCTCTGAAATAACAACTTCTAAATTATTATAATAATAAAGTATTACAATCATTTTGAATGTTGAATTACAAAGGATTATTATTTGGGAGGGTGATTAATAGCTGTTAGGAAGAGGAGAATGGAGTGACGGAGGTTTCGGCGAGAGGAGGAAATTTGAAAATTTCCCAATCCAACGGCTACGGGAGGCCGAATGGACAGTTGCAGATGCAAAGCCAGAAACCCTTCAAGAATCATCTGGGCTTGGCATATTCAGGAAAACAATGGGGGAAAAGTTATAGGAACCAAAAAAATATTGGAGGTTGGGGGTTTCAAGAGACAAAAATTCCAAAGTCCTCGAAACCATTTGAACTTTCCTCCTACTCGCATAATGCAGAACCAGTATCAGTTTGGAAATGGACAGAGCAACAAGGCCCTCCCAAACCATCAAAATAACTATGATAGGCTTTTTGATTTCCGGAAGATTGAACAGAAATTTTGGAGACCAAAGGCGCTCAACTCGACGGTAGAAACATCTGATCAGGTATTTCCAAAGGTAGATCTTAGCTCTGTTACTACTGTTCAAATAGATAATACAGTATGGAATGAATCCATAAATTTCTTGGAAGACCACGCCTTTTTCTTAAAATGGGCTGGGAAATGGCCATCTTTGAGCAAGATTAGTGAGTGGTGTGCTAAATCTTGGGGAAAAGCCTTTACATTAAAAACTATGGCAAATGGATTTTACCTGGTAACGGCGCCAACCCGTGAAGATAAAGAATGGGTTTTAAAGCATGGCCCCTATCTGATAGATGGAAAAGGTATATATATCAATAACTGGTCAAAAAAAAATTATCCGGAGAAAGAAAAAATCAAAGAAATACCCCTCTAGATCCTTCTTCCTAATTTACCACATGAGTATTGGGGCTTCGAAACCCTAAAAATACTCGGTAATCGCATGGGATCCTTTATTAGGGCTGAAGAATGCCTTGTTGAAAGCAATTTTTCTACCTGCCCTAAAATTCTAATCATGTGGCAAGAGTCACACCCACTGCCCAACAATCTATTACTCACTTCAAAAAATGGGGTATGGTCACAAAATGTGGTGGTGGAAAAGGATGTTGAACCCCCGACTGACAATAAGCAGCCAAATGTCATGGTCAATGAGGGAAATAGGAAAGGGAAAGAGAGTGAAGCAAATCTGATAAATAACAATATTATCTTCTGCACTGAAACCAAGCCACAAGATCATTTTAGTGAAACTGAACTTAGCAATAGCATCCTGGGAAAAATGGAGGAAAGGCAGAACAATTATAACTCTTATCGGGGGGAGAGAAATATTGAGCTAATTAATGAGCTCCTGATAAATGAAAACAGAAATAAAGTAAACATGCAAGAGACTCCACAAAATGGTTTGATAGATCTGAGGCTTACTATGATAGAGGATGACAAGGAGGAAGCACCCAGAACAGATGAAACAAATGAGGAACAGAATCTAGAACATAGTGAAGGAAATGAATCAGAAGGAAGAATGTTGGGAATGTTGACTATGAAGAATACAATTCAAAGTGACCAAACAAATAAGGTATTTACAATGCAAGACTCTACTGGGGACCAATATCCAGAAAAGGAAGCATATGAAAATATTTTGGGCGACTCTAATAGGAAGCGGTGTGAGGAGTTTTATACTAATCAAAGGCCCATCATCATACCCAAAAGCATCATGATGGGAGTGGAAATTACAAAGGATGGTCTTCTTGGATTTGTTGATCCAACTGATAGTGATGGATTTAAGGACATACAGATTTCTCCTATTAGAAATTTGGAAAAACCTTTTGAAACTATCAAGGATAGCAGTGGAAACCTTGTGGAGTCGGATGCAAACTCCCCTTGGGCACCAGAGGACGAAGAGGAGGATGTTTTTGGCCTTGCAGATGTTAGCCGTGTAAACGTCTACCAACACTTTGGACAATTAGCGCAATTCGACAGCAGGGTGATTCTATAAACGTCTACCAACACTTTGGACAATTAGCGCAATTCGACAGCAGGGTGACCGTGGGGAGGCGTTTCCCTTCCACGCCAGCCGACTTCCTCTGAGCCGCACGGTACGCAGCCACAAGTGTTTCCAGCAATCATAGCAACAATCATTCGACTGGATAGATCTTGTGAAACCCTAACCATTTTTGCAAAGTAGTTATGGAATTGGCGAGGAAGAGGAGATGGAAGGTTCAGTTGGACGACACTTTGAACACGGCGAAGAAGGTAAAGGTTTTACCCTGGGGAGTACAGGTGGCCGGAAACATGGGCAAAGGAAAAGCTACGCAGAAGGAACAAGTGACTTATGAATCTATAGCATTCGAAGGGCTTAATGGCTTGGAGTGCCGCAAATGGTGGCAGGACACACTAGACACAGATGAAGTGAAGAGGTTATTGAAGCAGGCGGGTGTACATTGGGCGATTCAGATGCCCTTGTTTCCTGTTAAAAATTTCGAGCCCACATTGCACGTAATGGTGAATACCTATGACAGGCACACGCGAAAAAGTACATTTGAGTACAGGAAACACGTGGTTACGGTTTCTTTTGGTCCAACAGACTTCACGCGGGTGTTTGGCATTCCTGGACGGAATGGGCAGAAGATAGAAATCAAAAAACACAAGATGACGAAGGAGCGGAAAGAATTCTAGATCCGCCGCATTTCTCGCACCCTCACCCAAGCTGAGATGGATTCTATTGTCCGGGCGACAAAGAGCCGTGGCATCAAGAAGGAATTCGTGGCCAAGGGTCTGTGGCGATGCATTTTGGATGTGCTAAAGAGCAGACTCACCGGGGCCAGTAGGGCGTCGGACATCGCCCTTCCACAGATTGTCCACATGAATGGCCTAATAAACGGTGTGGTTTACGATTGGGCCACTGTGTTATCAGACAGAATGTACGAGTTCATGACTTTGCAGCACCGTCCATTCCACATGCCGCACCATGCCATTGGGTTGTTTCTGGAGGCTACTCTGACCATGCCGCTAGATAAAATGGAATTAGCACCTCAGGGAAAGCTGGCACCCGGCGAACCTCCTGTGTTTTACTGGAAATATTTGGACACCGGTGGGGTGCAAACAGGGCAGAAGAGGCCACAAAGGGTCATCGAATCTGATCGGGAGGACAGTGGTAGAGCGACCACCACGAAGGGTAGTGACTCCGAGGCTATAGAGAGTGATTCCGCAGGGGAGGAGGTCGTAGTAAGGTTTGCGCCACCTCTTTTATCATCTTCCGCCAAACTGGTTCCTTCAGCGGCACCCCTTAGAGAGGGAGTTGCCGAGTCCAGGGTTGTTGGAAGTTCAACCAAGGACCAGCCAGTGGGACAGGGACAGCTTGGGTTGGCGGCAGCTAGGGCTCACACCGTCATCCATGTGGACAGCGTTTCTCTCAAGGATCCACCACCATCAGCCAGTCCTTCAAAGAAGACCATGAGCTCCTGGCTTCAGAAGAAGTTCGCCATGAAAGTTGCAGAACCCTCAGGGGTGGCCATTCTATCTCCCCACCGGGAGGTACTGCAGGAGGAGGTACAGGTTACAGTGGCCCAAGACTTACAGGCGGTACAGGTTACAGTGGCCCAGGACTTATAGCCTACCAACCCACAAGGTGGGGACGCCATTGGAGACGCCATTGGAGAAGTAGCGGATGTGATTGAGGAAGGCACTTTAGGTGAGCTGGGCGGGGCAGGGGATGACGCCATGGATGTCTTGATGACGGATGTGTTGCTGACGGAGAGGGTTGAGCACTTGGCCGACCAGGGCGCAGGGCCAGAGGATGGAGATGTGGAGGCATCGTTGGCTAACCTTGTAGTCCGAGGGCGTCGGATGGTGGCCTTAGGCGAGGCTCAAGCCTACAGTCCGTGACTTCTGAGTTGCGCCGTCTGTTGAGTTTTATGCAGCACAAGTGCCCACATGTCTTTGGGGAGTGTTTTGGCCAGGGGTCGTGGCCTGATGGAGAGACACAGGAGATGCAGGAGGCATGGTCTCTTCCGGTGCCAATGACAGAGAGTGCAGTCCAGAGTCTCACTCGCCAGATTGAGCAGGTGTTCCGTGAGGGTTTCTACATTTCGGCTAGAAGGGAAACTGCCTTGGTAGCTTCAGAGAGCGATCGGGAGGAGCTGGCTACCAGGTTGGCAGTCGTGGAGCGAGACTTAGCCCTACGGACACAGGGGATGGAAGCAGAGCAGGCATCCCGCATCGCATTAGAGGAGCGACTGGCGCAGGCGACAGAGACATTTGAGCATCAACTGGCTACAGTTACTTCTGAGAGACAGCTTGTGGAGGCTAGTTTGGTTGCGTCCCAGCAGGTAGTTGACGAGCAGCTGAAGGACCTTCAAGAGGCCGTTGTGATAGTCAAATCCGCGCTGGAACTTCAGTCAGTTACCGAGCAGCGGTTGGCAGCACGCACAGCGCAGGTGTACGAGCTGCGTTCTCAGTTGGTGCAGCCGGCCTCTTCTGCTGTGGGGCACCCTTCCTCTTCAGGGACGCTTCCTCAGCCCCCTACTTCTACTTCTTAATTTTGGTTGGGTAGTTCATTCTTCCTATTTTGTTGTGCTGTCCCAGACATTTTGTTGTCGTCCGGAGACGACTTTTCTTTAGGGGGGGATGATGTTAGCCGTGTATCGGACTTAGTCGGGTATGCGCCGACGGTTACCACCGTCGATTAGTTACTTCCGTCGGTAGGGAACGGGTGGCGACGTTTGATCGCACCGTTTCGAGGTTTATATATGCATTGTACTTTCTAGTTGAAGGGGCATGCTCCTGTTGCTATTGTAAATGTACTTCGGTACGGATGATTAATAAAGACTCTATTTGATATACTTGTGATTCTGTAAACGTCTATGCATAAACTAGGTTACCCCATCGGGTAAACAGCAGAAACGGCCAATGTGCTAGAAGAAAGAACAATATCTCAGAAAGAGACAATGAAATCAAAACCATCTGTAGGGGGAAAAAAAAAAGAGGGAGAAAGTCTAACAAGACAAAGTTAACCTTGGCAGGGTGCGCAGCAAACCAATGCAAATTGTTGAACTCAGGGATGGGCTTTGCCTCTCCCCAAGAGCCATGAAAATCTTATCATGGAATGTTAGGGGCTGCAATGCCCCTGACAAGATTCGCCTCATCAAAAGAGGCTTAGATCAGGCAAAACCAGATATCATTTTTTTACAGGAAACTAAGTTAAGTGGTGAAGAGTTAGAAGGTTATGCTAGAAAATTTAGTAGATGGAGAAGCTGTTTTTCAGAGGCAAATGGTGCGTCTGGGGGACTTTGTGTTTTATGGATGGAGACAACAGTGGATGTCTCAATTATTGAATGTCAAAGGTCTTGGATATGGGTGGAAATTAGATCAAGGCATCTTCTCACTCGATTTCAAGCTTTGAATGTCTATGGGCCGAATAATCCAACTCAAAAAAGGGCACTCTGGCAGGGTATCTCTGATATCTTAAACAGGAACCAAAATGAAATTTTTTTACTTGGAGGTGATTTCAATGCCATCTTAAATCCAACAAAGAAAAAAAGTGGCTTGGGTTGGACAGGACAAAGTCAGAGGGATCTCTCTGCATTTGTTACAGAAAATGGATTGGTAGATCTTGAGTTAAGAAATGGACAATACACATGGACAAATAGAAGGGGTGGTTTTTTAAATATTGTACAAAAACTGGATCGTTTTTTGTTGGCTGGAAACTGGGCAGCTACCAATTGGACTTGCTGGGCTGAGATTCTACCATTAACTAGATCTGACCATTATCCAATAAATCTGAGAATTCAGGAGGATAAAGTTCCGGATAGAGCCCCTTTCAAATTTGAAGCCATGTGGCTGCGACATAAAGACTTTAAAGCTCAAGTGGAAATGTGGTGGAGTCAAGCCCTGCCAAGAAGAGGTAACAAAGCTTTCATTTTTTTCAAAAAACTACAACACTTGAAAGAAGAAATGAAGGTTTGGAATAGAGAGACTTTTAAGAACATATTTGTGGAAAAAGAAACTTTAGAAAGTGAACTAGGACTGTTACATTCCAATATTATTGCAAATGGAATGAACAAGGCAGATTTTGAAGAAGAAAATAGATTAAATAAACGTTATAGTGAAGTGCTCAATAGGGAAGAAACATATTGGAGGCAGAAATCTAGGGAATTATGGCTTGCGGAAGGAGACAAAAACACACATTTCTTCCACAATTCTGTAAAAATTCAAAGGTCACAGGATAAGATTTTTTCTATCCAGAATAGAGATGGTGCAGTTGTGCAGGAACTGGAGGAGATTAATCAGGAAGCAGTGAGATACTTTCAAAATATATTTACAGAGGATCCGGACATCCATAGGACAGATTTGGATTTACAAAATGTCATTCCCACTTGTGTCACGGATACCCAGAATGAAATGTTAAAGAAACCTTGCACACCTTTAGAAATCAGAAAGGCTGTTTTTAACTTAGGGGCTCAGAAAGCACCAGGGCCTGATGGCTTTTCAGCCATTTTTTTTCAGCAATTCTGGGATTTGATTGGTCATGAGGTTTGGGAGGTGGTAGAAGAATCAAGAGTTGGGGGCTTTCTTTTCCTAGATTTTAACAACACTTTCATCACTCTTATCCCAAAGAAAGAAGACCGAGTGTCTTTTGAAGACTTTAGACCTATTTCCCTTTGTAACACAATATACAAGATCATATCTAAGGTAATGGCGAATAGAATGAAAACCATCTTGCAAAACATAATTTCAAAGGAACAAAGTGGCTTTACCCCGAACAGATCAATCTATGAGGGGATCATTGTAGCCCATGAAATAATTCATACCCTTCAGCAAACTAAAGTTGAGAAAATGATGATCAAACTGGATATAAAGAAAGCATATGATGCGGTCAACAGGGAATTTTTTATCAAAGTCCTAAGATGTTTTGGTTTCTGTGAGGAATGGATCAAATGGATGGAATGTTGCATTAATACACCCAGATTTTTGGTGTTGGTTAATGGCAGTCCACAAGGTTTTTTCAAATCTACTAAAGGAATCCGCCAAGGAGACCCTATCTCTCCTTTCCTTTTTATCATTATGGCTGCAGCGCTTGGGCGATTAATTAGAAGAAAAAGAGCTCTTGGAGAATGGAAAGGAATTAAAATGACAGCGGGTTTGGAACCCATTACACATTTACAGTTTGCTGATGATACCAACTTGGTGGGTGAGGCCTCTCTGAGGGAAGCAAGAGTTATAAAGATAACTCTAGACTTATATAGTAATGCTTCAGGGCAGTGCATTAATTGGCACAAATCTAAGGTCTATTTTTTTAATGTGGATCTCCGAAAACAGAGGGAAATTTGCAGAATTATCAGTATTAAGGCTGGGAAACTTCCAAGCAAATATCTTGGAATTCTGCCAAGGAGACCCTATCTCTCCTTTCCTTTTTATCATTATGGCTGAAGCGCTTGGGCAATTAATTAGAAGAAAAAGAGCTCTCGGAGAATGGAAAGAAATTAAAATGACTGCGGGTTTGGAACCCATTACACATTTACAGTTTGCTGATGATACCAACTTGGTGGGTGAGGCCTCTCTGAGGGAAGCAAGAGTTATAAAGAGAACTCTGGACTTATATAGTAATGCTTCAGGGCAGTGCATTAATTGGCACAAATCTAAGGTCTAATTTTTAATGTGGATCTCCAAAAACAGAGGGAAATTTGCAGAATTATCAGTATTAAGGCTGGGAAACTTCCAAGCAAATATCTTGGAATTCCATTGTTTAAAGGAGCTTCCAAGGCCGACTTGTGGAAGGATCTTGTTGGGAAATGCACTAGAAGATTAGAAGGGTGGAAGAGCAGAAGGCTTACCTTTGCTGGAAGAATTCTCCTACTTAAGTATGTAATCAGTGCAATCCCCATATTCTCAATGATGTGTCTTAAGATACCAAAAAAAATTACACAGCTTATAAATGGGAGAATGAGGAAGTTCCTGTGGAATGGAAAAAATGATGAAGATAAGTGGCCTTTAATTACATGGCAAAAAGTTTGCAAAACAAAAGCCAATGGGGGAGCAGGGCTAAGAGATTGGAATTTAATGAATGAAGCCTTGGGTGCAAAACTGATTTGGAGTATGTATCAAAACCCAAATCTATTATGGGTCAAGCTACTAAAAGTGAAATATCTAGATTCAATTGCAGATGAGAGGATTTTAACTAACCAAACCCGCCAAAAGGCTCTGCAATTTGGAACTTTATTTCTAGTTGTCGACCTGTTATAACACAGCATATAACTTGGCAAGTTGGAAATGGCGAAAATGTAAATTTCTGGGATGACTCGTGGAATGGTTACCCAGTCTTAGCTAACAACCCCGAATATCAGGAGCTGAGAAATATTTGTGTGAATAGTTGGGGTTCTAAGCTGAATTCCTATATTGAACAGCAAAATAGTCCTTTGGGTGTAGTATGAGATTGGAAAGATATTAATATTTTGGGGCTAAATGTTCAGCAGACCGAAATGATGAAAGAGATATTTGCAAGCCGAAGTGTGAATATAAATACAGAAAGAGACGCTATTAACTAGTGTGCAGCAACCAGTGGAAAATACTCAGTGAAAGTAGGCTACAAATTGCTAGAGATAGAGAATGAACAAGAGGAATGGCCCACAAGGCTTCTTTGGAGCAAAGACTGCTTACCTAAAGCAGGGGCCTTTGCATGGCTTGCTACTAAAGACAGAATTCTTACTGGGATCAGAAGACAGAAATTTGGTATAATGTGACCGACTAGATGTTTATTATGTGAAGAGGATGATGAGGATGCTAATCATATGTTGTTAACATGTAAGATTGCCTCTCAATGTTGGGAAATGCTTCAAGGGCAATTGGGATGGCAGGGGCCACTACTGAATAAGTTAATTGATGTTTTTAGATGCTGGCCCACACCACCTATGAAATCCACCTTTTCATCAGCATGGGTCACCAGCCCTTCCATCCTTATTTGGGAAATTTGGAAGGAGAGAAACAGAAGGCTTTTTCAAGACAGGAAAGAAGATATCACAAGGCTTAAAAATAGAGTAAATCATGCCATTGAAGAAATGGTCAATGCTAATGCAACCAAAACATCAATCTCAACACAGTTCACAGTGATGGATCAAAAATTACAAAGAGTATGGCCTAGTTTAAAATGCAGGAATGGTCAAATGAATTCCCATAGAGAGGAGAAACGCAAAATGCGTGAAGTAGTCAGATGGATTGCCCCCGAGGAGGGATGGATTAAGGTAAATTTTGATGGAGCTGCAAAGGGCAACCCAGGGCCCTCAAGAGCGGGTGTAATAGTAAGGGATCACAGAGGAGAAATTATGGCTTTTGGAGCCCAAAAATTGAAGTAAGGCACAAACAATGAAGCAGAAGGAAATGCAGCCTTACTAGCAATCAGGATGGGAACTACTTTACGAGTTCGGAAATTACATTTAGAAGGGGACTCTCTTGTTATAATAAATGCAATTAAAAATGGTAAAATGGAGGCATGGCACTTGCAAATGTTAATCCATAATGCTGTAAATATGCTCCAGACCTTTGAAGATTTTTAAATCACACACACCTATCGAAAGGGCGATATTGAGGCTGATGTCTTATCGAAATGGGCAGTAAATTTTAAAAAGGTGGGTGAATTAGCTTTTGAAATTGTCCAAAACAACGGATAGTTTAGTTAAACAATCTTTTATTTAACAAAGATATCAATAATGTTTCAATTACATGTGTGTGTGACATATAAACTTTAATAATGCGGAGAGATTGCAAAGGTTCACATGTAAAGCAATAATTTGGAAGGATATGAAATTGGCAGTGAGGACAGAATGTGTCGTCCTTCTTTCATGATGGAAAGTCAGCATGAAAAGGAGTAATGAAAATGGCATTAAGGGAATATTAAAAGGGAGAGTTTGGCAGCGTCGAATTAATGAATGATTGGACGGATGCTTACTGAAAGAAATCCCACATGCGAAACTGATAACGTGGGGGATGCAGAGGACAAAGAATTTTATCGCATTTATTGAAGAATGATGAACAAGACAGATGGATGTATCAAGTGCATTCTGAAATGATGGTTGCGTGCCAATTAAAGGCAAAGCTAACACACTTTTTACCATAACACTGAGCGAATTTGGCTAGTGGTTTGGTTTTTGTAAATTGTTTTTTGCAAGTTTTTTTACAGAGTAGAGTTACAATGCATGCTAACTTCACAATGGACACGAAGCACCAGATGAAGTCGTTTCATGGAGCTACTAGCAAAGAGAGAATCGTCGGGCTGATTAAGATCAAAACAAATGAGATGGTGGATGCGGTTATAGGAGTGTTGGGACCGAAATTTCAAGAATTTCGCTTGATGCGAAGGGATAACACAGGGATAATATCAATGATTATTGCATGGGGGCTCGAACTAGGAGAGCCTATTGAAGTAGTGAAATGGGTTGCGGAAGCCCTTTTTGCCGAAGACTTACTAGGAGGCCTCGATTCCATCTTGGAATGGGCAAAACCAGGCCTTGGGAATGCTTCGCAGATGATAATGAAGCAAAGGAGTATCGAAGAGTGCCCTTTATTAGATGGATAGGACTGGAGGGGAATGCGGATTATAAAAGGCAGATTGGTGATGAATGGGAGAAAATCAAAAAGGAAATCCAAAACAATGAAGAAATCACAGCAGCAATGAAAAGAGTTCAAACCTGGGAAATCCCATGAAAGGCAAGGACGAACCTCATGCGAAGGGCGAGGAAATTTGATGCAGATGTGAAAGCTACTTGAAAGATTGAAAACTGATGGAATACTTTTTTGTATAGACTCTGCTATATGTAAATCTACATATAGCTTCTCTGTATAAAGCCATATATCAGTCGGGTAGTCTAATGGCTAGGCTTTATCTAAATATTTTTTCTCTATATAAAGCCATATTTCGGTCAGGTAGTCTAATGGCTAGGCTTTTGAAGTAGGGTTCTCTGATAGAATGTAACTGCCATTTTGATAAGGCTCTAGAAGAGTAGGCAGACTGTTGATTGTATGGCCATAGGCCTTATCTGGTTATATCTCTTTCCAAGTTAGGTATGTAAATCTTTACTTTATTAATAAAATATCATCTATTCCGAGCAAAAAATAATAATAAAGTATTATTATAATAATGTGGCTTTATTATTAATTAATAACTTATAAGTATTAATTAATAACTAATATGATCTCGTGCAATAAATCCGACATCCACTGCAGGTGATGACTAACTGCCAGAGCCACCCACTGAACTGCCAAGAATGGCAACTGCCAAAAAATAGACTTACTATTAATAGTAAGTCCCCAGCCAAAGAATTGCACAAACTTAATATCGTCTAGAATACTGACCACTGCCGATACTGCCCTGCCAGAAATGGAAACTGACCAAACTGACTTACTAAAAATAACAACTCCAGACTTACAAAAAATAGCAAGTCTGCCAAATGGGACCCTCAAAACCAGGCATCAGCTCACGAGGGTCAGGATGATGAGCTGATCAAGCCACTGCCAATACCTGCTAAAACAGGGGGTCATCACAGCAAGATTTTATTTGTTGATTCGATTCGTCTTTAGATGTGGTCATGACAACATACTACAAGCACATAGTTTGACTCCAGAGTTTAAACCTAAAAATATACTATAATCTAACCTATAAAGTGCAAAGTAAAATAAAGGGAGTGAGACAATGACTCTTGCTGCTAAGAAGTATATGCTACACTATATTGCTATGGATCCTAATGATGAAGCTCCAAGTGTATAGGCATTCCTAAATCAATTAATATCCTGACTAATCTTCCTAGACAATGCCCGATATTGTCAAAATCCAAATCAAAGTTTTTTACAATAATAATTGTTGATGTGTTCAATGCATGTGCAACATCATCCATTGGGGCTTCACATTATGCTCATTGTGATTGAGGCTTTTTCCCATGCCATTGACAATGCCTAGAATGCTAAGTGGATGCAAAAATGCTCAAAGGTTGTCTTGAAAGTTGGCAGGTATATGATTATAAATTACAATCCATATTAGTATTCTACAAATTTCGTTTACATGGACCCAAAAAAATTATATATTTTGCTTTCTAAAATCAGAGCAACAATCTAGGGGCAACAACCCCCCAGAAAGGTCAAGAGGCAACACCCTTTATAGGATCTAAGGTGATGCCCTTGGCACATTCCTTTTTAGGTCAAGAGGTGAAGCCCCAGAAACCAAGCCCAAGTTAAGGTCTTCCAGACCACACAAATGTCACATCACATTTTTTGATAGAATTCTATAATGACCCAATTGCCCATTTCCCCTGGACTTAGGGTAATAACTTTAAGTGAGTTATGTTCTTAAGTCATCATAATGTGCCCACTTATAGTGTTATTATAACATGAGTGACTAGAGCAAGGGACCTTTTTGTAAATTAAATTATTCTCTTATCTATTATCCAGAGTGCATTGGAAAAGACACTAGGGAAATTTTAAAAGGTATCTTTTGGAGGGAAACAAGGCTCATTAGGAGGTCTATACAAGCAAGTTACTGCATTTATATTTGACGTTTTCTGTCATGTTCCTAAGTTTGCAGCCTTAATGTAATGTCCCCTTTTCGGGGCACATTATTCTGTGCCTTATAGTTAGCCTGTTCATCATGGTCCAATGGGCTAACAAAGGTTTGGCAAAGGATCAGAGGGATGTTTGGCCTAGGCGTTTTCATTTTCAAGCCAATCGGAGCAGTTTCCACAGGGTTTCCAAGGTACTTACTATTTATAGTAAGTCAACAAAACTCAGTTTTCCTAGCATTTTAGTAGTGGAATTGGAGCGTCTCGCCAAGAGCTTTCCGACAAGCTATCACACGTCTTCATCCGAGTTCGTTTGGCCCTCCGTTTTAATGCCAGAAGATTCCTACTTTATTTTATTATGTCACTTTATAACCCAACGCTATATTTATTTAAAAAGTGACTTTAAGTGGAATATGAAGAGACAAAGTGGGGAAACTGAAGAGTCACAGCTGCAGCTTTAAAAGAAGACTTGGACTCTCATTTGGTTATGCTTAGTTTTTGATATTATATTTATCTCTTGGAGATATCAGGAAGCTTTCAGCTTTCAAATACAGTCGTGAGGACGGAAACCCTTTTGGCTCAGAGGTGGATTGGACGTAGCCCCAGTTCGTCTCCAGTGCAAATTCACTGCAGAGTTCGCCATTGCATTTCCAGGTTCTTGTCATTTGATATTACCGCTGAATATTGTAGTTCAGATTTTGGATTGTGGAAATCCCATTATTATTGTACTGCTATTGTAGAATGCAATAATATTTGTTGAGGGTTTTATTGGGACATTTTGCTGGGTATTTGGTATGAATCAATGTTTTATCTGCATAACTGTATTTGTTTAAATCTGCATGAGTTATATTTGAGAAATATTGGGAAAGACCCGGTTCGGGTCATTACAGTGGTATCAGAGCTGGTTTTCCTGCCAGCCTGTGGAGTTTATTCAGAAACATATTTACATAAGGGTTTTTATGAGTAACAAGAAATGCAACTCGATTGTCTAGAATCAGAGGATAAATTCTTCAGATTTTCAAAGTGGGATTAATACGTAAGTACACAAAGGAAAGGTTATACATCAGTATTTCAGGATTCAGAAAATATCAGTTTGAAACGTGGCTTTGTTTTATAAGATCTCAGAGTTTTCTTTTTATCAAGACCTAGCAGATAGGCAGCCTGCTTACTCCCTACAGATTCAATAAGGCACTTATCGTACCACCCAGCAGCCATCCAAGAGCTGAATCTTCAACTTGGAATCCCACTGCCGTAGGTGCTCACGTGAAAAGAGTTTGAGGTCCTATAGCATATCGAAGGGACACAGCCTTAAGAAAAAACATGCGTGGCGGGAACCGTGGAAGTCATTCATTCGACGTATGTTATGGAGTGACAGCACGCAGTAACTTTCCCCAGATGAAATACTCCACGGCGTCTGAAGGAATTCAGTACGGTGATCTTTGACAAGAAGGCACTCATTTGGAAAACACCAGCACTCAACGGTGGGAAGAGTCTCAGAGTTCAGCAGTCGGGAGGAACCATGGTTAATATCTGTCGCCACGAGAAGTTAGTTGAACGATATTGTGGTGACGTTAAAAGAAAACATTACATCCCTATTGGGAAGCAAAGATTGGTAATATTTCTCGAAGCTTAACACCATAGTGGGAGTGTGGCCTCGAAGACAGCGAGTATCGAAGCACCTACACCTTGAATGAAACTGTGTTGGAAGGTTATTCCTCATTGTGTACATCCGTAGACTAGGCATTGTCTACGCTGGAATTGGTACCATTGTTACGGGTGAAGGAAAGGCTTAATTCGATCCATTTCATGTGATCTTGGTCTGCAGAGAGACTCGTGGTTTTACGTAGCCTGCACTCCTTGAATACGCAGGCTCTATTATCACATTCCCCTTAGCATTTTGGGACAATGAAGTTATTATCTGAAGACTACAGTGTAAAATGGTTGGTGACGTTCCCCCTCCAAATGTCGTTGTACACTGATGGTTGTTGGCCCCTTCGCGTAGAGCCTATCATATAACGCGGGCTGGAGTTGCATACAGCGTATCCGGGTGTAGGAGCTATGCACGTAGGTGCTGGGTGTCACAGAGTGAAGGTTAGCTACTGTACGCAGCGAATAGAGACTGCTATCACAGACGTTGATCTAAGATCACTCCCAGCTGCGAGTGCATTGTTTGGTTGACATAGAAAGTGGTTTGTGGCCGTCTCTAGTTGGACTGAACTAACGGGTGATGTTATTAAAACTTGGAGATATCCCGTGCATAGCCGGGTGTTGATAACCACAGAGGTGTTGTTCATTACCATCCGCCATCCATTCACAGGGATTCTTGGACGTGCGGAATACCACTTACCAACTGACCTTGCTATTGTGGATGGAAGACTCTTCCTTCAGAGATTCCGATTTGTGGAGCTATAGGTCAAGTCTGGAAGCTGCAATTTGTGAGAGATGGGGTTAAAGATTTCATTGTCAAGAGAAACAGTTATATCTGCAAACTACAAAGCGATCCATGTTGCCTTCAAACAACTAAACAGGCTAATCATTTTGATGAACCATTCAATTAGAATCTGCCAGTATTCAAGCTCTGTTAGGGGTGTCACATTCATCCATGAAATCTACAGTCTTCGGCAATATACAAAATGCCTAATGTGGGAATGAAATTATGAGTGCTATTGGGTTTCAAGGTCCTTGCGTGTTACTGTTGTTCACTATCATGATATCTTCAGAGCATCATTTGAGGATAGAGGACTAAATTTTGCTACAAATTGTATTGTCCTGGTATTCAGATGTCATTAATTGGATGTTTGCAAATTGTTGACCAAATGTCTATTTACTGTTAGTGAACTTTGAGGTGAAACTGTGTTAAGCAATTGTTTGACGATATGCCTGGAAACTAAAATCTACAGATAAAGGTTGCTAGGTGTTTGTAACTATTGGCTGAGGTTGGAAACTCATTTCTATAATCTGATTTGAACAGTGATTGCTCAATTGGTCTCAAGCATTCATTTTGTTATGTAATTCAAGTCAGATCTGTTATCTCTCTGCATGTATGTTGTGTGAGCAACTAAAGGATGGATCAGTTTTGAAATCAAACAAATAAACTAAGTCCAACTGGGGGCAGTTGTGCAAGACTTTGGTTGCCTCTATATTGGAAGGTTTCAGAATTCAAAAATTTTGCAATCCCTTTTACAAACAGCCAGTTAGAACCATTACATAGGGGAAAGATGCATGGTTTGGAAAAAGTCCAGAAGGATCTCATTAAGGTACAGCGACAGTTAGCCTAGATTTCACAACCCGATAGAAGGACAGAAATACTCGGTATGTATGAGTATAACACACTTCCTCCAAAGGTTCAAAGAGACTTAACCTTCTCTAGTTTCATGGACTTTCATCCAAAGCTTCAACACAAGACTTTAATGGAAAAGAAGCAGTATCAGGATTTGGCTCGAGATCCACTTGCACAAGATAGGTGCAGAAATTTATATAAAGAGTTTCCAGCTATCATTAATCAACCCATAAGTGAACAAAAAACTAAACCAATTATTGAAGAAAATCCTTACGAGGTTGTCATTGAAGGAGATTGCAAAACAAATATTGAATCAATGCATGAAGGAGAGGTTAAAGAAGAGGCAGCAAATCTAGAGGTTACAGGATGGTTTTCTAGAGAAGAGCAAACAACTTCCATTGATTCCCAGCCTTTACTTGATCATAGAAAAGATGGAAAAGATATGGTTAAAGATCGTGACCACCAGTTGGATGTCTTTAACAATTCTTGTAATGAGGAGTCATGTGACTTCTTTAGCAACACCTCACTTATGTATAATGCTGATTTGGAGTACCCATTAGATAATGCTTCCCAAAATAACAATGATGAGAAGCATACCTTGAAGAGTCAGTTGAAAGTCAATAACGATGCTATTACTGCAGCTCTTGTTCACCATGATAGCACTCACCAGATTATTGAGGATCTTTACAGGAAAGCTCAGAGAGAGGTAGGACAAGGTGGTATAAGGATTGGATCTTATGTTACAGATTTACTAGAGGTCAAAACAGCATTTGAGGTTTCAAAATCAGAATATCTATGCTTACTGTCAAATCGCGACTACCTATTACAAGTTGCAGAAAATTATGTTGAGCAGTTGAGGAAAAAGGATGATCGGGCTAATAAGCTCAATAGAGAGCTTAATATTGCTCAGAAAACTTTGGAGCACACACATCTTGCTCTTAAGGAAGCAAGAAATCAGATTGTTGCCACTAGTCAGTATAGGGAACAGGACGACAGGGAAAGGTCCGAATTCTTTCAGGAGGTGATTCAAGAACTCGATAGCATACAGCAGACCTATCACTTGGATAGCTGTCCCAAAAGATCTTTGGATCATCCAGAGTTTCCTTATGAGTTAGATAACTTTCAGGCGATCGACAGTTTCTTGTTTGAGATGAATGCTGACTTGATATTTGATAATCCTTTCTTTGAGCTAGATGAGGAAGGTATTTTCTATCCCCATGATGAAGATGAGGTCGATTACAGAATTTGGGACCCAGGGTCAGCTATTAGAGGTGAATCTTGGTCACCAGGTCGCAGTAGCGGGATGAGCTCAGTTGCTGAGCAGTGTGGGTTTTACACCAGCAGTCCAGGATGGGCAGTTATGTCTTGTGGTATGATGGGTGATATGTCGTTCCTTGCACTACCTTGCGTTGATGGTGAGATGTCTTGTGTTAGCGAGCATCCTATGGATCATTCCTCTTTCCACACAACCGCGACTCCTCTACATTATCATACTGATTCATCCAATGCTTATGGTAATTCTATCACCACGTATTTTAGGCATGATGATGATGTTCAGGTGGAGCTTATTCAGTACGGGGTTATCGAGCTTGGTATGATGATTATGCTTGTTGAGGTGAATTTTTCACACCATAGTGTACACTGTATGACTCCGGGTATTGAGAGACAGTTATGGAATCCTTATGCCGATTCAAGAATTCTAGTAGAGTTGGTTAGTGCATCGCATGTTGGCCACATTATATGGGATGCATTTGGTTTTCCATTCAGCCCACCTACGGAGAACTTTCTTTCCCGATTATTGCAGAGGTGTGGGGTGAGTGATTGGTTTGGTATGCTTCCTCACTTGCAGATGGAAGACTTGTCCGACAGTCTGCGTATCTTGCCTCTTCAGTACAGTTTCCAGTTCGAGCGACAGATCAGAGGGGCAGTGTTATGGCAGTTGGACATTTCTGGTGATTCACTCAGTAGGGGCATCAGGATATTTCAGCCAGCTGGGGAGATGGATGGCCCTTTTGCTTATGGGATCCAGGAGGGACGTACTTGCGGTTGGTATTTATTCAGGGAGTCGATTGGTGTGAGGTTTGGTTTCTCCCTGCATCTGACCGTAGCGGTGCCAGTGATCTCAGTTGGAGTGAGGTTCTCAGTTGGGTTGAGGACTTTCTCTCAGATGATAACGACACAGGGCAATTTGGTATGACTGATCCTGCAGTGATTTGGGATCCTGACATTAGACTGGTTGTTGTTTTGTTGCTGTGTGAATGGCTTCATAGGTCAGGGCATAATATTTGTTTCAGTTTCACATGACAGGTTGGTGGAGTAGCTTCCCAGAGGTTGGTTTGGGATCCAGGTATTATGATCGCAGCATGCAAATACTGATTGCTTGAGGGCAAGCAATCTCCGAGAAGGGATGATTTGTAATGTTACCTTTTCGGGGCACATTATTTCGTGCCTTATAGTTAGCATGTTCATCATGGTCTGGAGGGCTAACAGAGGTTTGGCATCAAAAGGATGTTTGGCCTAGGCGTTTTTCAGTTTCAGGCCAATCAGAGCAGTTTCCACAGGGTTTCCAGGGTACTTACTATTTATAGTAAGTCGACAGAACTCAGTTTTCCTGACATTTCAGTACTAGACTTGGAGCGTCTCGCCGAGAGCTTTCCGGCAACCTATCACACGTCTTCATCCGAGTTCGTTTGGCCCTCCGTTTTAATGCCAAAAGATTCCTACTTTATTTTATTATGTCACTTTATAAGCCAACATTATATTTATTTAAAAAGTGACTTGAAGTGGAATATGAAGAGACAAAGTGGGAAAACTAAAGAGTCACAGCTGCAACTTTAAAAGAAGACTTGGACTCTCATTTGGTTATGCTTAGTTTTTGATATTATATTTATCTCTTGGAGATATCAGGAAGCTTTCAGCTTTCGAATACAACCGTGAGGACAGAAACCGTTTTGGCTCAGAGGTGGATTGGACGTAGCCCCAGTTCGTCTCCGGTGCGGATTCACTGCAGAGTTCGCCATTGCATTTCCAGGTTGTTCTTGTCATTTGATATTACTGCTAAATATTGTAGTTCAGATTTTGGATTGTGGAAATCCCGATATTATTGTATTGCTACTGTAGAATGCAATAATATTTGCTAAGGGTTTTATTGGGACATTTGGCTGGGTATTTGTTATGAATCAATGTTTTATCTGCATGATTGTATTTGTTTAAATCTGCATGAGTTATATTTGAGAAATATTGGGAAAGACCCGGTTCGGGTCATTACACTTAATAAGGAAATCCAGTCAAAGCAATTACTTTAATAGCAAATGTATTGAGATTAAAATATCCACTAATCTAAAGGGACTGGCCAGAATTAGGAGAGTAAATAACAAATTACTTTAATGAGCCAACCTAATAAAAACACTAATTAAAATTGGCTATGACTTTTAAAGAGGGTCGACTAAGACTTTTTTAGACAGTGCTTAAGTTATATACAACCCAATTAAATAAATAGGCCGACCTAGACAAGAGGAGGTGTGTCCTTTGTAAACCAATGTTGTTATTAAAAGATGTGACCCTTCATAAGGATATAAAAGGAAGATCCAATCATTTGGAGAAGGCATGGAAGAGGGAATAGTCAACTGGAAAATCAGATCTGATAATAGGATCAGATTAGTTATATCATATGAATGAGTTAAAGTTCCTACCCCTAGTAGGAAAGATATGTTTTATGGATTCTGTTGGAATTGAAATTTTAGGGCAAAAAATTAGGTCATGGGAAAAAGGGACATTACATGAATGGCAGAGGCATACACAATTAACAATTGGTCTGGAAAGATGCAGAAACAGAGCAAGTAGATGAGCCACGACTTTCCACTTCCCATCCAAATAAGCATGCAAATATGCTCTCTTGCATTTTTCTTGTGTAGTTTATACATCCTTGACACAGTAAACTGCAAATTATGGACAAATCAAGATTAAAAAACCAAATTTATAAAATTTTAGGATTGAACAATGTTTGATACAAGCATACATAATTTCATCTATTTGTTGTGTGACACAAAATGTTTATTTTATTGTGTATTGGTCATATCTGGCAGAGCATGAAAACAATGTCTCTCGTTTTAGTTCTTGATATTTTGTTAATTACTCTCCCAAGTTTCATTCTTTAGTTGTACAAAGTAAATGGCAAGCAAGACTCTTGTTAGTTTGGTTAGGAATTACTCTCTATGGATGGAAGATTTAGTTTATAAATAGATCCTTGCAAAGTTGATTTGAAAAAATAATTTCTCCAGTAACTTAAATGACACTACTGACTATTTTCATAACACAGAAGAACGTTTTTTTGCTGATTGAGTAAATAAGCATGATCCAGTTCCCTTCACTGATGCAAAACGTTGTTCGCTGCATGTTGTTTATATTGACCTTGCATGGATAATATAGAACTATTTAGTCTAAAGTTTATGGCTTAAGTAAATTATCACTGTTAACTTTTAATTATGTTGATGCCACCAATGGTTTTGTTTTTTGTTTTTTGCTTTAAATGTAAATGAAAAAAAAAATTACTAAATTTCAAAAATTATTTAATCTGTTACTTATAGTTATTGTAGGTACTAGTTAGCATAGATATGTTTTATATTTTCATACAATGTTTGCAATAAAATATACACGAGAAGTTTTCTTTCATTTTCTCAAATTTAGTGAGGTCCTCCTGCTGTCAAACCTACAAGTATTTGAATTATATAAACATACAAAAATTTACAAACCAGTAAAGGTCACTTTCAAAATCTAAAGACTCGTGTTAGAGAACACAATTACAATATATTTGATAAACACGCTGAAATCACAAAACAGAGAATATAGAGTCCAAGTCCATACACAGCAATGCTTCCTGCACATATGATGCATTAAGAAACCTAGACAATTCAGCATCTACTACTGATAATCTTATTGCAATGCTTCAATACCTTATCACTCTCTCAAAAGGGGACTATAGGAAGTTGAGCTCTCAATAGAAACACCATCATACTCAAAACCATACATCATGTTCTCCTCTTTTCCATACAGATAAAATGTACAAAAGCACAAGAAGCTGATAATGTAAAAGAAAGCCCCTTCACAGCATAACCTGGCAAATTCCTTCTATTTAAAATAACTAAAGTAACAACAGATACTGTCCAATAAATTTTGGTTTAAGTTCTTAATGTAAAAAGATAGTGAGATTTTGGTGAGGTTCAAAACTATGAGAATAGACATCTTGTTGGCACATTATCAAAAACCAAAGAGCTAATAAAAATAGCAATCTTTCACAGTTATCTATACAAAGCATTATATTATAGCGCCCTGAACCTCATAAAATAATACAAGGAACAATAAAATATAATGCACTCGACAGGAATATCCAACATAATCATGAAAATACACCAACATTGGCATGTTGTGATGGTTAAGTCGTGGTGTTGTTGCTCTTGCCATCAAGGTTCAAACTCCACTGGGGTGCTATTGTTGAATGTTTAAATGGGGATGAGGTCCCTCATTTGTGAACTCACCGGTTCATAGCTCTGGGTCAAAGCATTTACCCCCTTTTTAAAAAAAAAACATGATCATAAAGATAATATAAATTTTTGTGGAGCCAAAACCAAACAGTTCTCAATGGCATGCAAACAAAATTACATGAAAGACAAAAAATATGCCACCATATTTATATAGTTGTTCGTACATGCTTCAAATTCCATTTTTCTATGCAAATTCCAAAAACATTCGATAACTGATTTTGTTAATATACAGTAACATGTTTTTTGTTTCACAACAATCAATTCTGAACAGGATATGCCTCTTAAAAAGCATTTTTCGGAGAAAATCCTAAATAAAAGAAAAACTAACCTGAATTGCTCCCATAGATTCTTTGGAAGGAAGTTAATTATTGTATACTTTCTATTGGAAACTCTATTGTCACAACAAAAATCTGGACAAGTGTCATTGTCGTTGATATATACATATCGCTTCATTTTGTAATACAAATTGAAGTTATGTTTCAACTGGATGGATATATAGTAGCAGAATCATTGCTTAGGATGTAGATTGGCTCCGTAACAACCCAATCACTTGAGAAATCTGCATCAACAGAAAGAAGCTCATAAGCAAAGTCCACCTAAAATTGTGTTTGTATTTCAAATTGGAATCAGGAGATACAGTAGTATGGATAGAAACCTTATGTGGGAAAAGCAAAGTCAAATTCACATTCTGAGTTTAAATTAAAAAACATGTCAAATGGCTGTACCAGTATAAATTAAAATCCTTTAAAGAAAAGCACAAAGCAACCATACAGCACCAACTTCACAAGAACACACTATTAATTTATTAAAATATAACATACTTTACAATAGAAGACTATCCATCTACACCCTAATTGCCACTTCCAGGAACAAAATATGAATTGCAACAAAGGAGATAGCATCTAGAAGCAAGCTTGAGAGATGGCTAACAGTGTGTTTGCTTAGGGGTTTTATTGTTTTAATCACTGGCTGAATCATTGAAATTATATTTTCCATGTGTATAGAACCTCAGTGATCAGAATGTTCAGAGTCTCTGCTACCCTGCTAAGTTGAAAATTATATCTTAAGGAAAATATTGTAGTCCCAAGGACAAATACATAAACTTGATGCCGAGGTGAGGGTTGGAGAGAATGTCAATTTAACCATTTATAATAAAACTAGAGTTATTGTTCCTAATAAATGTTGATGTATTATTAGCAATGACTTCTTGTGAAAAGATGTAAAATGAAATCCTAGAGATGGTTGTAGCTGCACCAAAAAATTTAGCAATGACTATATATCAAATAATGAAGCAATAAGCAATGTTCTGCTTTCTTCACATGTTTTTTGCAATTTTTCTAATAGGGATGTGTCAATATACCACCTCCCCATTTACCATAAACATTTTTCCCAAATAATTTTCTATAAATTTGTAATGTCCTCTTTCTAATAGTTTAAATTCCCATGGGCTTGGGGAAAGTGTTACATAAATAATTTCAACTTAATTTCTGATTTCTCAGTGTTTTCTATATTTTCAAAAATTGCATATTTGGAGGTGTTCAGAGCATTATGGGTCCTAATTGATGAGTTTTGAACCAGAAATAGATGAACAAATAAAAATGACAAAAACCAGAGACTTATCCTGGGAAAACTCTCCTCACCGAGAGTGAAAAACCCAGCCCACAAAAGAATGTCCTTTATTAAAGAATCAACAAAAATACTGATTACAAAAATGCTTCAAAATCTGAGACTCAGATATAGCCAACAAAATGAGTACTCAGCAATACATAATCCTTCATAAGTATCTAGAGATTTATGCCAGAGAACGATGTGATTAGCAGCATCACAATCTGAGAATGCAGAAATAATAGAAGTTCAGAACATGAATACAGAATGAACTAAACCATTAACGAACTCCAACTAAGACATATATCCAATAGCCGAATATCTGAGACAGCATAACAAATAACAATCAATGTATACTAACATGGTTTCTACACTCAAAAGCAACACACGATAGATTATTTGCTCAACCAGAGAATCATCACCGTGTGCATCATATAAAGACGGCAATGCAAACTAAAGAAAGACGGATCAAAAACAAAGAAAACCAAAGGAACTTGAAACGCATGTCTCTTTGAGTATCCACGGACGTCTCTTGGGAGACCATGCGGGTCCCTTTCAATTCCATGCGATGAACATATGAAACAGACATCCTTTCAAACATAAAGGACATCAAACTTTCGAAATTCAGCAAGACGAGAGAAACGTGAAATGTAAATCACGATACTCAACTGCACAAGGAGAAGAAATAAGGAATCACAGCAACAGCAAATGATAGTGCACCAATAATCCGCAAGTAAAATATGATGCCAACAACATCAGCACAGAAGGTATGAGGAAAAGATCTCTCACAACTACTCATACTTTAACACTCCCTCTTAGCAAGAGAGAGTTCTTCAATTAGTCATCTCATGACAAGAGCATCTAGCTGCAATCAAAAGAATGTCAACAAAATTTCATCATAGATTTTTCAAAAACAAAATTGCTATCTCAGCATAACAATATTCACCGTAGCTACTCCTAGAGGGTGAGAAATAACACAATATAAGTCAAAGAGTCACACATATGACTTCCACCATGGCTACTCCCAGAGGGTGGAAACAAGGGATTTCACCTCGAACTTCTCTCACAGAGAAGAACTCCTTAACAAGAGATTGCACCTCAAACTTCTCTCGCAGAGAAGAACTCATTAAATATATACCAAGAATCACTGAAGCTGAGACTCTTTCTAAGCAAGAGCAACATTCTCAACAATACCAAGCTTTTCTCTAAAATAACAAAACTTCACCCTTGGAAGTGGCTTGGTAAGAATGTCTGCAGTCTACTCCTCTGTAGAGATGTACTCAAGTTCAATTGTTTTCCTTTGAACCATGTCTCTCAAATAGTGATACTTGATTTCCACATGTTTAGTTTTGTCATGAAAGACAGGATTAACTGAAAGCTTTAAATAGCATTGGTTATCACAAAATATCACTATAGGATCCAAAGGTTGTCCAAACAAACCTGCAAACAGTTTTCGAAGCCACACAGCTTCTCTTGCAGCCACACATGCTACAACATACTCTACTTCACTGTACTTTGAGCCACACGCGATTGTTTCCTGCTGCACCAAGAAACTACAGTTGAACCTAGGCTGAAACACCCTGAAGTACTCTTTCTATCAGGTACACAACCTGCCCAATCTGAATCAGTAAAGCCCAGTAAGTTCAGCTCTTTACATGAAGAGTATTTTAGACCAAAACCCACTGTACCACGAACATATCTCAATATATGTTTTGCTGCCACAAAATGAAGTTGCCTTGGTTCACACATGAACTGACTCAAGGTATTTACTGCATAACAAATATCAGGCCTTGTATTCACCAACTACATTAATGAGCCAATTAACTGTTGTTATAAGGAAGGATCAACTAAATCTGAAAGTGTTGCCTCCTCATGTAACTTTTTCAGACTTGCTTCCATAGGAGTAACCATTGACTTGCACTCTAACATGCCAAACCTTTTCAATATATCAATTGCATATTTTCCTTGGCTTAAAATAATTTCATTTTCTCTTTGCCATACTTCAATCCCAAGGAAATAATGAAGAAGACCAAGATCTTTCATTTCAAATTCAGAAGCTAACTCCTTGCATTTGACAATGAGATCATTATCACCTGTAAGAAATAAATCATCCACATAGAGCACAAAAATCAGCACTTTTCCATCACATACCTTGAAGTATAAATTTGGATCAGCATCATTCTTTAGGAAGCCCAGGCTCAAAAGATAATTGTCAATCCTCTCATACCAAGCACTAGGTGCTTGTTTAAGACCATACAAATCCTTTTTCAGCTTACAGACATGAGAGTCTTTGTTATTAATAACAAACCCTTCTGGCTGCTCTATATGAACTTCATCTTCTATAGTGTCATTTAAGAATGTTGTTTTAACATCCATTTGATGAAGACTCCAACCCTTAACTGCTGCAACAACTATGATTGATCTAATAGAGGTATAGCGAGCTACTGGAGCAAAAGCCTCATCATAATCTATACCTTCTTTTGTGAGAACCCTCTCGCCACAAATCTTGCCTTGTGTTTTTCTATACCTCCATCTATTGCATGCTTGATTTTAAACAACCCACTTAGAGGAAACCACAGATTTATTTTCAGGCCTAGGAACAATATCTCATACATCATTTTTTATGATGGATTGATATTTGTTGGCTAAATATTTTGCAAGTCACTAAGACTACAACTTGCAAAACGTGTGTTTTAGGCAGCAGTATGTGAGATTTCTCTCTCCTCACAGCAATAGGAGAGGCTCCCTTCTTACCGCAGGTGGCTTCAAGTAGAACTGAACTGTAACACATACAGTTCACCTTGCAACAGTAATACCGGTGACTCGATGATTGACTTAAGAACAATCAAACGAGGCAGCAGTTGATTTATCTAAAGATGAAGTGATACAATGAGCTCAAAATCTCCTGTCCTCGCCTCAAATAAGTATTCTAATCTATTGTCCAATACTGAAGCTCAAAGTCTTCAATCCTTGAAGTATATCAGCCACTAGTTTCTATAGTAACCCCGATTTCCTGAAGCACAAAGTCTTCAGAAAACTTGGATTAAAGATGCTCCGATGATTTAAACAAAGAAACTATTTAATTTGAACAAAGATCAACAAATGCAACATAAGAATACACTCATTGACTTTCAAGACAACAACACAAAGTCTGTCAATCTCTATTCCTTTATTCAAATGCTTAACTCTCTTACAATGAAACACAAAGTTTTCAGAACTTAAGAGTTTTGCCTATAGTTTATTTGCACAAACAAAA
>MU228316.1:1457285-1482411 GCA_018584345.1 Thuja plicata | reverse complement strand
TAAGGAAGAGATCATATTTTTAAATATGTTTCACTCACCTAAAACGGCGCCCAAGACTCTTAAAACAAACCGCAGTTTTTAAGGAGGAAAAAGACACATGTTTTAGAAAGTTAAAATATATGTTTTCTTATCCAAAATAGACGTCCTCCACTTAAAACAACCACGGGCCCTTTAAAAGTTTTAAAGAGATGCATTTTATCATATGCAATGAATTTGGAAAACAACGCCTTCCACCATAAGCTTGGACACAAGTTGTTTTTTAGAAAACGATAAGTGTATATCTTATATATTCTTAGATGCGTTTTTAATGGGAAGAAGCATACATAAGAAAACATTAAAAGATGCACATACACATCAGACTTTTAATAATATATACACATTAAGTTTAAATATGCAGATAAAATTTTAAAGTCTAGTTTTGAATGAAGAAAGAACTTATAATCTTTATATGCAAACTTAAAAATTTAGATGACTTGATATGCGGATATGATTCAAAAACCCGCCATCAGCAAAACTTCACGGAAAGGTGTGAAATTTTGAGATAGAATTTAAAAACTATCTTACATATAAAATGATCTTTCAGTTTATGCAATCGACAAGAAAAGATCCACCTTTTCATCATTTTTCCAAAGATATGTAGACTCTCCGAGAAACCACACTGGTCGGATACTGAAACACCTACGACTTCAGGTAGACTAACTCAAATGACTCTTAAGAGAGCTCAAAATGAGCAGGAAGACAAAGACTACAAAAACCAAGACAAAAACAAAACCAGAAACAAGAAAGACACAAAAACTAGATGCTTGCGAGAAATAAGACCGAACGAGAATCAAGGGATAATTGATTTAATTAAGTAAAATTCTTTCAAAACACCGACCAACTTAGAGACAACTCCTACCAAACGTTGAGAATTCCATAGGGTTGCCCCAATTTTGGGGAAAGCAAAATTGAGGACAACAATATTCTTCCACTATGGCGTCCTTCCACACTTGCTGATTTGAAGCTTTTTCAAAATTAGATGGTTCAGAAGCAATGATATGACTCATCAAAGACACATAATTTGCAAATTTATGAGGCCTTTTACTCTCTCTAAAAGTGCCACGAGGGGCTGCATATTTTTCAGCCTCTTCCATGGTGTTTCTAGCCCATAGAGGTCTTTTCTTACCAGCTGAAACATTACTTGGACCTGCTGAATTATCAAAAGATTCAACAGGATCAATCGGATCAGCAACCTCTTCTTATCTGTATGCTCCCTCTGAATCTCTGAAGGTGGATTTGAAACAGTCATGTCTATATCTTGAGAAGGCTCAATATCTTCTGACTCAAGTTCCAAGTTAGTTTCTTTAGATTTATTGCAAGCTGCATCTTCATCAAAAGCAACATCCCTACTGATTTCAATATGCTTTTAACCTGGAATATAAATCTTGTATGCTTTTGAAGACTCGCTATATCCAACAAAGATGTCTTTCTTCCCTGAAGGTTCTAGCTTACATCTTTTCTCTTTAGGAACATGAATATAGACAGGACAACCAAAAATCTTAAAGTGACTGATGTCTGGTTTGATACCTGTAAAAGCTTCTCCTAGAGTAAAATTATAAAGAATGTGATGAGGGCTGCGATTCTAAATATACACAGTTGTCCTGCAAGCTTATGCCCATTAAAACATTTGAAGGCTCTGATCATGAATCATAGCCTTAGCTACCTCAAAAATTGTTTTGTTCTTTCTCTCAGTTGTTCCATTTTGTTGAGGGTTATAAGGGACACAAAACTCCCTCTTAATCCCAGCCTCAATACAAATATTATGAAATAAACCAAACACATATTCTCCTCCATTATCTGATCTTAGAACCTTAATTTTCTTGTTAGATAAGTTTTCAACAAGAGCTTTGAATTCTTTAAATCTGGACAGCACTTCACCAGATTCTTTTGACTTAAGAAAATATATCCAGCACTTACAAGAAAAATCATCAATTAAAGTAACATAGTACCAACAGCCACCAAGAGAAGCAACAGACATAGGACCACATAAATCCGAATGAATTAACTCTAGGACTTCCTTGGCTCTACTTTCACTACTATGAAAGTACTTTTAATATTCTTACCTAGAGCGCATCCCTTGCATACTCCATGATTTTGATTCAGCTTGGGAATACCATCAACAACCTTCTCCATTGAAGACAAAGTCTTGAAATTCAAGTGACCCAAACGCTTATGCCACAACTCACTTGAGTTTGAAGAATCATGAGCTAAAGCAAGAATAGGATGAGTTGAAAGCTTGTAGAGACTATCATGACGAACACCAATGACATGGGCTGATTGAAAATTTGAATTCTTCTTCCAGGCAAGGACTTTTCCATCAGCGAAAGCAACATGATACCCTTTGTCATCTAATGCTGAAATAGAAATCAGATTTATTTTAATACCAAGAACAAAGAGAACATCACTTAGATGAAGAGGTACACCTGAATCCAACTGAAAGGATGTAGAACCAGCACCCTTTACTGAGTAACAAACATCATCACCAATAATGACTTGAAGATGAGAATCTTTTTCTTTCAAGTTGAAGAGGTGTTCACGATAACCAATAATGTGACAAGAAGCTCCACTATCAATCAGCCATGTATCACTACTATTTGTAGGAATATTACTTGAAAGTGCAGAAATAAACAAGAACCCTTCAGAGATATCACTAGACTCCTTTTGAGGAGAAGAATTCTCAACATTAGCAGCAACTGCTTTGGGCTTTGGCCTTGAAGTACAGTCACGAGCAAAATGACCAATCTTATCACACCTAAAACATTGGATCTTTGAAAAGTCTTTTTTCTTAGCATTAGGAGCTGAATCAGAATTCCTCTTACTATATCTTTTGAAATTACCTCGTCTATCTTTCCCTTTTGAAGTATGGGCAGCAAGAACATGATCATCTTCATGATGATATTTACGACCATTGCCTCTAGCCTCCAACCTACATTCTTTTTGAATGCAATCAGCCCTCAATCTGTCGAAATTAGGAAGATCATCTCTTCCACTAACACCTTGAACGAATGATTCCCAAGAGTGGGGAAGATCATTCATGGCCAACATCACTAAATCTTTATCAGCAAATGATTCACCAATGGAAATCAGCTGATCTTTTAATTCAGTAATCTTCATAAAATATGAAACCATTGAATCTCCTCTAGCCATTTTAAAATGAAGAAGTTGACAAGGGAGGGCAAGAGCTCTACTGGTGTTGTTGAATTCATACAGGTCCTTCAATGTCTAAAACATATCTTTAGCTGAATTCAACTTAGAGATAATAGGAACGAGATGATCTTTAACTGAATCAATCAAAATTTTCTTGGCCGTGATTTTGTTCTTTTTCCATGTAGCTTTCTCAGCATCTCCAAAAGGTTCAGTAACATCAAAATTAACATAGTCAAGAAGATCATTTTCCTCAAGTGAAATCAAAATTCTAAACTTCCATGAGGACAAATTAGAAGAACCATCCAGTCTGTCCTCCACTTTCAGACCATTCACCATTGAGGCTAGCTGAATCAAAATCACATAAAGGAATAAAGAAATAACAACTATTTCTGGTACTGCATCGATTTCTTAGACCAGCTCTGATACCATGTTGAGTTTTGAACCAGAAATAGATGAACAAATAAAAATGACAAACACCAGAGACTTATCTTGGGAATACTCTCCTCACCGAGAGTGAAAAACCCAGCCGAGAAAAGAATGTCCTTTATTAAAGAATCAAGAAAAATACTGATTACAAAAATGCTTCAAAATCTGAGACTCTCAGATATAGCCAACAAAATGAGTACTCAGCAATACATAATCCTTCATAAGTATCTAGAAATTTATGCCAGAGAACGATGTGATTAGCAGCATCACAATCTGAGAATGCAGAGAAATAATAGAAGTTCTGAACATGAATACAGAATGAACTAAACCATTAACGAACTCCAACTAAGACATATATCCAATAGCCGAATATCTGAGACGGCATAATAAATAACAATCAATGTATACTAACATGGTTTCTACACTCAAAAGCAACACACAATAGATTATTTGCTCAACCCGAGAATCATCACTGTGTGCATCATATAAAGACGGCAATGCCAACTATAGAAAGACGGATCAAAAACAAAGAAAACCGAAGGAACTTGAAACGCATGTCTCTTTGAGTATCCACGGATGTCTCTTGGGAGACCATGCAGGTCCCTTTCAATTCCATGCGATGAACATATGAAACGGACATCCTTTCAAACATAAAGGACATCAAACTTTCGAACTTCAGCAAGACGAGAGAAACGTGAAATGTAAATCACGATACTCAGCCACACAAGGAGAAGAAATAAGGAATCACAGCAACAGCAAATTATAGTGCTCCAATAATCCACAAGTAAAATATGAAGCCAACAACATCAGCACAGAAGGTATGAGGAAAAGATCTCTCGCAGCTACTCATACTTTAACACTAATTAGTCCAAAAGTCTTGTATTTTTATTTTTTGGTGTAGATCTTCCAAAGATCTTTCCAATGCACCAAAGAAGTATAATTTTCACCCACCAGGCTGGGAGTTAGGATCTCGCCATGTTAAGTTATCTACTATAGATATTTTTGTACATCTTATTTAATATTGTAGCCAATAGCTGTCCATTTCAACTTCCAATTAGATGTGAGGTTTTTCACAGGCCTTGTGTAACTCTCTTTATTTCTGGCATATTGTATGACAAGCTTTTGTAGAAGAGTTACCAACTATTTTAGCCAAGAATTACTTGGAAGCTATTACATATCTTTTGTCGACACTTTTCGAGGGAGAACATTAAAAATATATTAATTAGTATTTGCTGGAGAAGAGGGCATTGGAATTTGAGAGAAATGTTGGGCATTTGGCATCTGTAAAATACAAGCAGTTTCTTTATTTCAACATCTTATATTTTACATACCAAAACCCCATCCAAATTGTTTGAGCAGTTGAATCCATTTATCAATCTGAGGATGATACACCTTGAAGGTTAAAATTAAAGGACAAAACCCCTTTGGTTTCTTAAGAGTTGAGAGCAATCTCATACAGAAATTGTATTGTGGACTTAAAGATTGCATGCTTTTCAGCATAGTTTTTCAGTATTTTGTTTGTACAATTTATGAACAGAAAAGCTTTAGAATACAAAGTTTTGCTTGCAGATTTGAATGACTCTAGTTTTTCTGTTATATATGTCGTATTTTAGTTTATTGCAGCATAATACAGATCAGCTCCAGCATATTTGGAAAGTTACACATTGTTTATACAAGCAGCAAAATTTTCAAATTGTGTTGATTGTTTTGAGAAAATTCCGTTGATGTTTTTTCCATAAAATATATGTTCAGGTCAATACAAAAGAAGACATACACATGAGAATCAATTTTTCTAACTATTATTCTTTTCAGCTACAAAGAACTAAAACACAGGAATACACGTCCTATATCTCAAAAACAGTGGCATGAAACTATTTCCTGTCCACCAAAAGTCCAAGTAGAGCACTTAATTCCACTTCTATATTGATTCATATTTGAATCCGTCAAGAAACATGCTTTGATGAAGACCTGAGTGCATGAATGGCAAGACAAATATAAAGAGGAAAAGTTATTGTGTCCCTAACTAACATAGCAGTAAAATCTCACAAGTTCCATTTAACTGGGACAAAAAAAATGTTTGTACGAAGGCCATAAGGTTTTGAATGCAAAATAAGAAGTGTTAAAGGGAAATTCATAACTATCGATATCAACTCCACAGGTTGTTAGATCGTATTTCCTTATTATACTAATTTGGTCCTTTCTGATATTGGAATAAAATTTTCCAGGAGTGAAGGCATTTGAAAAATATGATTTGGAAAAGAAGATGATGTGAAGCTTAGGTATGTAGGAAGCCCATTTTCTGGGTAACCTGCTTACAAATTTCATTCCACCAACGGAGCCTCGTGGTGCAGACAAAACAATCACAGAATCAGCTAAGATAGTGTACAATATCAGAGACGGGTACCTGAGTTGGGAACAGGGGTGTGTGCAGGAGACATGTCCTGAAACAAGGAGACTTCTCTTGCAGTCAGAGGATGTGCCCTGAAAAATTTTACTCCTGAATGAACACCTACTGCTATAGATAAAGAGAACGAAAAAGCGAGAAAACAGCAATTAAGTAAATATCTTAAGCCCTAGAAGTTTAAAAGGTCCCAACTAAAACATTTTTCATTCGTTCGGTCAAATAAAATAGCAGTAAATCTGGAGGCCTTGCACAACATATCAGCGTAAATTTGAAAATACTATAACAGGATTTAAAAGTTCTGCTGGTTTTAGAAAGATGGACTTGCAAAGAAAATGATCACACTATAAAGGAACAATGAGAGGAACATCGTCATTTTCATTAATAATTCAATGTTCATGAATCAGCCGTAGCCTGATACCCCTGTAGCATGAGTTTCAAAATGGCATCCCTATCCCTGGCTACGCCTTCCTTCAAAGAAGAATTATTTGTCGGAATTTAAAACATTACATGGTGCAATCCAATTACAAGATATTATGCCTGGGTATAAAAATCTTGAATCTAATTATCGAAAGTACGGAAAGAAATGGAAACGTATCCCAATATACAGAGAATGTGGCAACAATTAAATTGGCTGCTACAGAAAATGTGACAACAATTACATTGGCGGCTTGTTGACAAAGTGCTCTTAAAAACAAAGATGTGCAAGGGTTTATTAACAACATAGATTTTGTATTCTCCAGCTTATGATTGCCAGTGGAAACAGACCTAAATTCGTAAATCGCAATGTCTGCCTTCCAAATCAAATATGAATGAAATCAGCGCAAATTGGTTAAGCCAAGATAACTTTACCGGTGGAATTGACACAGGAAATCCTCCTTTCACCGCACAACGGCAATTCAATTCCTTCTCTGAGACCGCTAGTGTAAAAATTAACCATTCGGCCCACGGTAGTGATACAATGCTCGTGGAAGCCCGGAAATGTCGAAACAGGGAGGATTTTAAAGATGGAGGAGGTTCAACTAAACAAATTATAATTAATAACTAATAATTGTAATACTGAAAATTACATACCCCTGCACGTTGGCTAAAGGAGCTTGAATAACTGAACAGTGGAAGGTGTAGATTCATTCCCGAGAACTTGGAATACACTTACACCGTACCGTACTAGACTTATTTAAGACACTTTCGACCGTTCTTGCCTCACTCGTGTTTTGGGCCCAGTTCGACTACGTTGTCTTTAAGAGAATAAAATAATAAAACTTTTCATGTTTATGATGTCAAATATAATTTATGGAATAATAAATTTTATTATGTAATTTTTTTATTACATATCTTATGTTATTAGTTCTTATTTTTTATTAAGTTGAGCAGCATAATAAGGGTGTTGACCCTTTCAGAATCATAGCATGAAGGCATTCAAGAGATCAACAACATATTAACAAGGGTGTTGGCATTTACAAGTACAAGTCATTAGTGGCGCACTAAGAACAATTTTTGTATCCTTCCTCACAAAAGCTATTTAGAGAACAAGACTCCTCAATTGGCCACTTACAGCACTAAGGCCAAAAAGGCCAATAACAACATGCAACCAAAGGGCTATTGCAAAACAAGAGGTAGTTAGCACACAACCCGCAAGGGTGGGGCAAGCTTACAGGAGGGTTTTCAAACGCTCCCCAAACCTTCGTAATTGATCTTAATATGGTGCCCAAGAACCTCCAAAATAAGCAACGACGCTCCAACAAAAAATCAACCCCCCAACTGCAGGACTCTTTCCCACCTCAATAGGGAAGGAGCCCACCTCAATAGGAGCAGAGAAGGGAGAGACCAACAAACTGGAGAGCTAACCACGAATCCATCATTCCAAGCAGCCACTGAAATGAGAAGACCACATAAAGTTACCATTAGCCTCTTTCGCAAAGCAAGTCTCCACCTCCATAGGGGACTCTTCCACTTCTGTCAGAACCACTAAAGAGGAAGAAGGAACAAACCTTGGCAAGTCTCCACATCCATAGTAGCTCCATTGTGAAGAGCCCAGAAACAAGGAGCAAAAACCCAATTCTACAAACCTTGGCAGGTTCCAAAGCTTATCCATAGAGTCCCACATCCCTGTCTACTAGAAGAAATAGGCCATAGCATAATAGCGTCATCCATGAATCAAATAGACTCTAATCTCGCATCTGAGTAGTCATAGCCAGGCGAATACCACATAGAGCAACAATCGTCATCCATCCACAAGCAAATCCCTACCTCCATAGGAGATGTCGCTACCTTAATAAGGAACAATAAAGAGGATGACATGAGCGAAATGTGTCATACCCACAACCGAGCCACACTCATAAACCCCACCTCTATAGGGGTCGACTTCACCTCCATAGAAGCCATAAGGATAAACTCCAGTCAAGATTAGTATAAGCCCAGTAACGCTGAAAAAATAGAGAGCTCCGAGTAATAAAAGGGACAAACAAATCCTTAACAAAATCAAACCCCAACCAAAGACAATCCAAGGCCAGATTGAGTCCTTGAAAACTTAGTCCATGTTATCTATAGGCAAAGACATATGTTTTTACTGGTTTTTGTAGTGATTACTCTATGTTAAAAAATTGTGTTAAAAATTTTTAAGCTATGGTTTGTAATAATTTTATTATATAAATTGATTTTTTACTATCTTTTTCTATTTGATTATTGGTGGGTGTTATTTTTCCTAGTGTTTTTTTTTGTTTTCCAATCAACAATTCTAAGAAAAAATATCTAACAAGCACATGGTTGCATGTCACAATTAATGTGTTGCGATAAACATTGATAATTGTGGAGAGTTCATGTGTCTTATATGTCCTTCCACATTTTGCATTCATGTCTCATCCATGCAAGGATAAATGGCTTTAGGCTTGCTCTTCAACTAGGTTTTCTCTCTCCATTTCTTTGTTTGTTGCTTGTTTTGTTTCATTATAGGGTGAGTGCAAGCATAGGCAATTCACGTGCATCTATATTCTACATTTTACATTCATGCATATTAGTGCAGTTGCATCAATCAACAGTGTTCAAAACATCTACCTAGGGGCATATCTCCAAGAGCATATCCTATAATTACCTATAGATTCAATTCATTTATTGTGATCTAATGATTCACTCTATCCTCAAATAACTTGAAGCAAACCTCAAACACAACACACAAGTAGAATATCTACTAAAATAGGGCCTCGACACTCACACAGACATCAAATCTTTCAAACAATACATTCCTCTCACCATGTATTCCTAATATACACATGAAATTCAATGAATTGTAGATGGGGATAGGTCTTCAATTTTGTCACCAGATCCTCTTGTATGCATGTTTTTCAAGTACACTTAGAATCCTTAGAATTAGGAGAATGGCATTAGGAAAGAACTATGTAAATTTAATTTTGGAATAGTAGAGAAAAATGAATGGAATACAGATTGTGACTCCTTAATATAAGTATATTGTAAGTCATTTAAGAAATAATTTAATGAAAAATTAGGCATTACAACTAATTGTAATCCACTAATTCCCAAAATTTGAATGTCCATACCCTCTAATTTTTAGATAGTGCCATACCCTCTACTTACATTTTTTGTTAGATAGTACCATCATTTTGATCTTGTTGGTGTTAACTTGCATACACGCCTCTTTAAAAAAGTGCTCAAGGGCATAGAAGGTCAAGACTATTTATGTGTGCCCTTGATCCTTTTGAATGTTCACATAGAATTCCCAAAGATTGGTTGTCATCCTTATTAATTTTTGCACCCTCTCCTTGAAGATTCTCCTTATTATCTCTTCAATATCCCTTCTAACCTTGATATGCAATGCTTTCTCATTATTAGCAGAAACTTGTATTCAGCTTTCCAACTTATTTGTTTTCTATTACAATGCAATTTCATTTCCCATTGAGTTGGGGAGAAGTTCAATTTGATTTGGGAACTACTCAAGGGTCATGCCTTGATTTTTTCTTAAATATCCCTCATTATTATATTTAGTCATTAATATGTCATTTTCTTTACAACTTATCAAAATATACTTGTAATATTTTTGTAGTTTCCTCACTATACATGACATTATTAAGTATTGTTGATGTAGCCTTAAGGGTTAAAGTCTCTCCAACTCTTCATATAATGAATTTCCCTCTTGATTCTCATGGGCTCTAGTATATTCGTGTCTTATTACATTTAGGAGAAACAACATGTTGGTTCCCAAAATTGCAGGTTGAAAATCCTATGAGTTTGCCTATTCAATGCTGGGATTATTCAAATGTCTTGGCCAACTGATAGGAATGATCAATGTTGATCCAATTCCTTTGCACTTTAGGCTCTGCAGAACCAAAGCGGGTAGGCCTATACCTTAACTAGACTTCCTGGCTTAAGGCCTTTTATAGCATAAAACAATTTGTGAAACTGAGTGATCTCTTCAAGATGGCAAATTATTTCCTTGGAGTAAATCTAATGAACTCTATAACTATAAAATAACTGAATGCTTTTACAATTCTTCAAAAAGAAAACTTGTAAGAATCTTTGATAAATTTATTATTTGAAATAATGCTTAAAATGAAATGAATGATGAATATAACATTTAGAAACAAAACCTTAAACTCAGAACCAAATGCCTATTTTACAATAATAGATGAGATCAGTGTCTGTTCCAACTTGGGTATAATAGAGTCAGTCCAAATCAAGTCCTATGTACAACCTTGTAAGACAGTATATGTTTCAATACTATCAACTACTCAAATGCTATCAATGTAGAGAAATTAATCCTATTTATATCCTTGCTAGGCCAATTGAATTTAACTTCCTTGGCTAGAAGACCAAGTGAACAAGAAGTAGGAAACACAATCTTTTCACTGACTCCTTGATAATCAAGAATGATTATGATACTAATAGATCTCTACACAAGCATTACAAGAATAGTAATTGATCTTCTCAATTATTACAAGGGACTAACCTGAAAAAAAAAAATCCAACTTTCTTACCACAAGTGAAACAGAAAGCAGAGATCATTTATTGATTTTGAAAAAATAGTACAAATGAGTTCATGTTTGTAGTTGTTGAATCTATCCTCTAATCTCTCAAAATGTGTCTATCAATCCCTCTACCACATGGTCTTGGAATCCCTATTTATATATAGTGCAAGGGATGAAAACAAGCTTTAGACTAATGTGCCCTTTCATAAGTAAAACCTAATCCTAAATCAACAACTGAAACAAAAGAAAATATAATAGAAAATTATCCAAATATGCTTTGAAAAATAGTTTGTAGTTGTTTAAATTCATAATTCTAGTCGATGAATCCTTTTAAAAGAAACACCTGTGCTTTATTCGGCCAATCACATATAAATATCATGGATATTTCATTTTGTCATCAGTTTAAATCTTGTGTTTCCATCTATCACCTTTTGGTCCGTTCATGTTGTGCTCTTATAATGCTTTTGTTCCGACCTTGCTTAATGTTCGAGCTTCTAAACGCACCATCTTTTAGCACATGCTTCAAATTGATGGTTGTGATGCAACTTTTCAATGAAAACCATGAGTTCTTTATCTTAATGCCTAGTCGCTTGTGGGTCCAGGACACTTGGCATGATCTCATTATCCCAAATAAAATAGCCATTGTGCAACTTTCTTCACGGGAAAATGATAATCGTTGATCTCTATTGCAGTTTAAAAACCATGTGATTGATGACTTAAGATAATCTGCACCTTTTCTGACAAAACCAATGATCTTCGTTGATTTTCAGCATGTGCATAAAGATTATCACTTTAGTAATCCAGTCTTTAATCCTATTGATCGCCAAGGTAGAACAAGTAGCACCTTTTCATTATCCCATGACCAATGCTATGTAGGGATTACCTCATCACGGGATTGCGAGAGCCATTGATTTACCTTGATCTTTCTTGATGCTTTATATCATTTGGTTTGTCAAATAAACCACACACAACTTACTCGACACGACTTTGACCATTCGACCACTGACTAAACTCAAATAATATATTGAAAGTCCACCACTATTAATCAGATGAAATACTCTCGCTGCCATGGATGCACATCGACAAGGTCTTCTATGTGTCTGTTAGGTAGATGACCATGGAATCCTTCCCTGCACGTTACCAAAGTATGCAGTAACTATTCTCGTGGATAAAACAACATGGTAACCTACGAAAAACTAAGGATAAAAGTAATATTAAATAAAATGAAACAAGCTATGGGAGAAGAATATCAATTGGAAATTTATGTTCCAACAGTGACTCTTTCTAGGGACGTATGCTCCATGTGAGCATAGCGAGATCCCAGTCTTATCTGGAGAAGCAGACCATTCATATAGAACAACAAATACAGAAACACATAAAACAAAGTATGTATAGGAATTAAATACTCCCTAGTAGTCCAATTTAAAAGAAAAATTTCTTCAAGTATTGGCCATGTGTTGGGAACTCCAAAGAGTGTCCCTCTGTATCTTGCAAGAAATAATAATTTTTACCTCAAACTCCTTCATGTAATTCCTTTAGAATTTTTTCTGCCTGATGCATATCTAAACACAACAGTAAGACACCTTCTTTATTCTTCTAATATAAGTCACCTTGAATCAATACATACCCAACTGCTTGGAGTTTTATTATTCTCTTCTGACTATCAGTGAGATCTTCCTAGTGTCTTGTATGTCTTAAATAGTATACAATATTTTTATACCATGGGTTGTGTGCAATACTTACTTAAGCATGCTCCAAATCTATCTGGTTCACTTGAGTTGCTTCCAAGTTTGAATCTGCCATAAGTTTTTCCAAGTCTTGACCTCTTACCAACTTGGTAATTTGGATGTCAATATCAAATTCTTGAATCCGATTAATCCATCTGCATCCCCTACCTGTAGTCTCAGAGTGTCTAAATATATATTTTATAGCAGCATTTGGTACATAGGCTATCACTGTTGCTCCTACCAAATATGGTCTGAAGGATCTTACTATCTTAACCAATTCATAAGCTTGCTTCTCATTTATGTCATAGCTTAACTCTGATGCCTGCAAGCATTTACTAAAAAATTCTACTAGTTGTTCATACCCATATTCATTCTTTTGGACAATTATAGTTTCTATGGTGTGGTATGAAGCAAAGGAAAAAAAAATGAAATAGCTTGGTGAAGTCAGGAGACTTAAGGACTGGACCTTCTTTAATAGCTTTCTTTATTCTTGAAAATGCTTCAAGGGCTTCATCATTTCATGCAATCGCAACTCCTTTCTTAAGCATTTTGGCAATAGGATTGATAATTTCTTCAAAGTTAGAGGCAAACCTTCTCACAAAGTTAATTTATCCAAAGAAGGATTGGATAGCTTCAATAGTCTTAGGGATCTAAATACTATCTATAGTTGTCACCCTCTCAGGGTCTATTCTCACACCCCCTTTTGATACAATATGCCCTAATAGCTTACCTTTTGTAACTCCAAAATGTCATTTCTTAGGCTTAAGGGATATACCATACTCTAAAGCTCGTATGAAAATATTCTCCAAATGGTTATAATGATCCTCTTCTCTCTTTAAATATGTTGTCAAGTCATCCTGATATATTACTAGAAAGACATCAATCATAACTTCAAAAGCCACATCCATAACCCTTTGAAAAGTAGCCCTAGTGTTGGTAAGTTTGAAAGGAATTCTTGAATACACATATGTTCCCCATGGTGTTATAAAATTTGTCTTATATTGTTCTTCCTCCTTGACCTTCACTTTGTTTTACCCTGAAAACCCATCCATCATTGATAAAAATTCATTTCTTGTCACCTTTAGAAGTAAAGACTTTATATTGGGTAGAGCATAATTGTCCTTCAATGATGATACATTTCCTGAAATCAACACAAAGCCTTATGTCTCCATTTTCCTTTCTTACTGGAACAAGGTTAGATGCCCATATTGAATGTCTAATAGGCTTTATTATCCCCGCATCTCTAAGCTTTACCAATTCATCTTTCATCTTAGGAGCAAGGGTAGGGTTAATTGGCCTTTGCCTCTTTCTAAAATGCTCAACATCAGACTTGAATGGTATCTCATGTTCAAAAGGGTCTTATCTATAGGCTTTTAGGTCATCATATGACCATGCAAAAATATGCCTATATTTCCTTAACAAGGCAATCAAACCAAACCCGAGAGTGAGCTTTTTTCCTATGAAAACATCCTTAGGAGTGTGCTCATTTCCAATATTTACCTTCTCCACTTCATCAGAAATTGCATCATACTTCTTTGTTTTGAAGCTATCATGTTCATCAAACATTCTTTTCAATGCTACCAGAACCTTTGGGATTTTGTTTGTCTTGAGTTGAACTACCTCTTTCCCGAAAAACACATCGCTTCTATCTTCTTTCTCTACATAACCATTCCAATCAATAAACTAGCCCTCATACTTATCTTCACAAGTAAGGAATCTCAATAAGTCTTTATCATCCTCAAAAACCTGCCAAATTTGAACAATGTCTAGTATGGTTGGCTTATTTTTCATCTCTACCTGCACAATATCACTAAAAGGGATATCATTTTTCCTAATGTCTAGGTTAGCCATGAGATCAGCTAAAAAAATTTGTTATCTATCTATCCATTTAATGGAGAATGCATCAAATAGTTCAATAAGATCCCATATCATATTTCTATACTGCTTTAACCTTTGATTCCTAGTAGCAAATTGATTTCTTATTTGAGAAACAATTAAATCTGAATCACCACATACTGTAAGTACCTTAATTCCATGTCTATTTGCAACTTTCAATCCCAAGACAAGTGCCTCATATTCGACAATGTTGTTAGTGCATTCAAAGGTCAACAATAAGGAATATTTAAAAAACTTGCCAGATGGAGAAATGAAGACGACTCCAACTTCATTACCTTCCTTGCTACATGCCCCATCAAAATACATTTTCCATAACCTCAGAGGATCTTCCTGCGCATGTATCTCAATTGGATCAAGGCTTCTAAGAGATGGTTTAGTAATACTTATCTGGAAATTCTCCATGTCTGATTAGCAGTAATTAATCATTATATCAAGATCAACATCTTCAATAATGTAAGATGATCTAGGTTCCCTGTCAATCCTTACTTCCCTACCATCCACTGGAATGGTAGCATAAGATAGATCTAATTGAATATGACCACCTACTAAATTGGACCATTGTTTAGGTAAAAACATTCCATAATTAGCAGGCACTTCAACCACAATAATATCAATTTTATATGATGCTTCAGGACAAGCAGGAAATTTAAATTCTACATTTTTCATTATACCACCAATAGGTATAGATCTATTATCCGTGGCATAAAATATTCCATAAGTTGTATCAACTTTCATTCCAAGCTCTATCATAACTTCTACTGGCATGATGTTTATTGCTGCTCCTGAATCTATCATGTAATTCTTGACAAATTTATTGTTAATCAACAATGTAAGATAAAAAGGATCAACTTGTGTTCCATTTTGAGCAATAGTAGTGCCTAAATAAATAACTGGTGGTTCTTCATCTACTTGTTTCTAATTAGATTCTTCTTTTGACACATTACCTACATTAGACAATACTTTCAAAGTTTCATTTTTATACTCTGGAATTTTCATCATTTCAAGTAAAAGAATATAAATTTTCACATGAGATAGGGCATTTGATATAAAAGAATTATCATTGGGAATAGATTTACTGACCGTTTTCTTTTCCTTTGGCTTTGTCAATTTTGGGGCTTCATGATGGTCTACATGTTGATCTTTATTTGTAGCATTATCTTTATTCTTTCTTAGAGTGTCCATCTGGTTGTCCTTTTGCTTTGGTATTTTGATAGATATTCTAGCAGATTTCCCTTGATCAACATTTATTGTTCTATTCCTCAATGTGTAATTACTCTTTGCTCCCTCAGTTGTTGCAATAGTACAGGCTTCATTTTCCTCGTCTGTTAATCTTCTCAGCATTTGGACTCCTCTCTATTGCTCATCACACTGATATATTCTATTCAAAACATCATTATGCATATATTTTTCATTAGGGGAACTGTAATCATCTCTCCCCCACATTGGTTGAGTTGAGACTTTATTCACCAATGGGTATTGATCATCATTCTGATCTTCTTCCTCCTGCAAACTGTGGGCCACCACACAATTTTTGGGAGAATGTGGTAATGTGCATGCTTCACACCAAGGATTATTTTCTACCAAATGATTACTCCTTTTCAATGGATCAGGTTTCTCTTTACTACAATTTTTCCTTTCAGACCTATCATTCTTATTCCACTTTCCCTTCAAATCCTTAAGCATTTCCACAATTTCTTTGATATCATCTTTTTTAGGGGCTTTAGGATTGTATAGCTTATTATCACCCCTTTTATTTATTATCCCAATAGATTTTCTATCATTCTCAACAGTAGTGGAAATTTTGAATGCATGTTGTAATGTATTCGGTCTGTGAGATCTAATTTCATAATGGGTCTTGCTATCAAAAGAACTTATTTACAAATCTATCAAGAATGATTCCACTGGTCTGATGTCTCTAGGTATTCTATTTAGCACTTTATTAGACCTCTTATTAAACTCTTCTACAGACTCATTCAAATTCTTTTTTATGCTAGTCAATTTATGAGAAGAAAAAGATGTGTCATTGTGGTCACCAAACTTCTCAATACACATATTTACAAAATCCAACCAACTTGTAATGGACCTACCAGGCATCCCTCTATACCATTCAACAACATCTTATGTCAATAATTGGACAAATAACTTCATAAAAACATCTTCCTTATTCTCCTCAAATTCTTCAATAATGTTTTTCAAGTTAATAGCATGTTGCTCAACAGACTTAAATCCATCTAAGGGCCCATTTTTTTGTTGGAATTGACCTGGAATTGGAAAACGAGAATTGGTGAATTGGTATAGGCCAATTCCAATTTTGGTCCAAAATGAAAATTCTACAATTCCACCTCAGAACCTGGAATTGGAATTGACTCATGGAATTGGAATTGAGAATTCAATTTTGAGAAGGGAAACCAATTCCTATTTTCCAATTCCAGGTCAATTCCAGCAACAATAAGAACTTTGGAATGGAAGTTCTTAACTCATTAGATATAGGGTTTGGGAACCCAACTATCACATCGAAATCTAGTTTTCTATACCTTTCTATCACCATGGGTGCTCTTCTTCCTTTACCCACATTATGATGATTCACATTCTGCCCTCTATGATTTTGGTGATTTATGCCTTTGTGATTCTGACCACCATTATAGTGATTACCCATATTTTGTTGCCTTGGATTACCATGGCCATGATTCTCCCCATTATTTAGTTGTCTCCAATGGCCATGTTGCTCACTATCATTGCTATTTATCCCATGTCTTTGCCTATTGTCTGGTTCAAACAATGGATTAGTATGATCAAATTTGAAATCTTTCTCTCCATTCTTTCTATGAGGAGGTTTATATACACAAGTTCTATCATCCTTTGTTATCCTCTCATCTCAAAATCCTTTTTATCTTGGTGAAGCGATTGAACTTCTCTGTATTCTCATTTTCCTTAAAATTTCATTTGGTTGCCTCTTAAGAGCTATGACCATCTCTTTGTCATCTGAGCCTGCATTAGCTATTTCATGAAAGACAACATCCCATTTTCTATCATTTTCCTTCCTATATGCTTCTTTGTGATACATTCCATGTTGAGGCTCGTGTTCTTCCCTATCAATTCAGGAAAAATGATTACAATTTTCATCATTATTCTCATGACTATGATGACTTGACATTGGGGCTTCTTCTTTAATGAACAATCCTCTTTCCCTGTCAGGGAATTTATTGTATCCAGTGAAAGACATATTTGATATATTATTAATCCTACATAAGTTCATTTTAGGGCTTAATTATATGTGGTTATTACCTCTTTTATGCAGAGATCTTCTTCCCCACATGAACTTAAGTGAAAGATGCCTTGGACCTTTGTTTCTGCTAACGCAAATCAAATTAACGCTCATGAAATGAACAAGTCAAAAAGTAGAGTCATCACCCTTACTTGAAGGGAAAAAGATTTATTGTCTTCTGAGTCTTTTCTCCTAGTAGAGTTTGTCCCGATCACCCAAGAATCTGAAAGCTTGTTCTGACAAACAACTTCCCAGTAGAGTCGCCAATCTATTGTGTGACTCAGATGGGGTAAAATGAACAATCCAATATTCAAAAAATTAACACCAAAGCTTCTATGTAAACTTCAATAATATATTTATGAACAAATCCCCAACAAAGTCATCAATTTGTTGGTTCTCAAAACTACAGGTTGAAAATCCTATGTGTTTGCCTACTCGATGCTAGGATTATTCAGCTATCTTAGCCAACTGACAGGAATGATCAATGCTGACCCAATTCCTCTGCACTTTAGGATCTGCAAGACCAAGGCGGGTAGGCCTACACCTTAACCAGTCTTCCTGGCTTAAAGCCTTTTATATCAGATAACAATGTGTGAAATCGAGTGATCTCTTCAAGATAGAAAATTATTTCCTTGAAGTAAATCCAATGAACTTTATAACTATAAAATAACTGAATGATTTTAGAATGCTTCAAAAATAAAACTTGTAAGAATGCTTTGATAAAATTTTTATTTGAAATAATGCTTAAAATGAAATGAATGTTGAATATAGCATTTATAAACAAAACCTTAAACTCAGAACCAAATGCCTATTTTACAATAATAGATCAGTGTATGTTCTAACTGTAGAAGACAATTATTCAATTGTGTATTGTCATTGATGTATACACAAATGTAGTGATGTTACACAAATGTCCATACCTAAACTGAGCACAGTCAGTGTGTGCCATATTCTCTCAGGCATTGAAGAAGACCAAAGTGATTTTCAGTTCTAACCGAGTTCACTTGGGCTATACAGTAATGATTGGGCATTGAAGGATTACATTGTTAATCGAGTTATGCATTTAGTGTCAGCCGACTAACAACAGTTTATATTTTATGTTTAATTGGTTATATGCAGCCGACAGACTTAAGTTTTATTATTTATTTGGAAGGTTATTCAAGCCGAATTGACAAAGCCTATCATATATATACAAGGTCAAGTTTGGATTGAATGTGTGGAAGTAATAAGCAGTAATATATGATAGAGTTTTGATATGAAGAGTGAAGGCGGAATCAGATGGGATTCTGATTAAGAACAAGACATCCAAACAGAGCTACAATAGAATATTTGATCAGTGAGGATCCAGTTTAAAGCCAGAGCGGAGATCTGAATTAGCAAAGATAGTTGCTTCGTCAAATAGATCAATCCATTGTTACTCTCTAACAATTGTATCAGTGATCCAAATCTCTTTACAGAGTAGACTTAATAGTCTTTCATAAATCGTCTCACAAGGTGACATTTCTACATTGAAGTGTTTGAAGACCTCTAACAAGGCCACTCCTTACAGGGTGATTAAATCCTCTAACAGGGTCACACCTAACAATGTGTATTATAACCTGTAATAGGGTTGGCTCCTAACAGAGCTCACTTCAGAAGAGTGAAAAATAGTAACTAGTTTTAATCGGTGGTTTTCCCAAATTGGGTTTCCATGTTAAATCTTCATGTCATCTGTGTACATGTTATTTTATTTATGCTTTATGTTTCTACACTTAATCACTAAAGGATAATCATATTTAATATGTTTAAGATTGCTTTGTTAACCGAGTAACAGAAGAATATCTTTATTAACCGAGCAACAATGATAAGTTTGATTAAGACATCTAAGGGACTTGGATTTGTTTTTATGGTATCTGATTCACCCCTCCCCTCTCAACTACTCAACCCATTTCCAAAACTTTGTATCAGAGCATTTGTTACTTTCAGGGAAGGTTTCAAGGCCAAAGCTAAAGATCAAAGATGTCTTATAGAAGGGAGATACCCAAGCTTAACAAAGACAACTTCGTTGCATGACAAGATTTGATGAGGTTACATCTATCTACTATTGGAGATATTGGTTTGAAATTCTTGGATCACAAGTATGTAGAACCACTGAGACCTATGTCTGTGGATCAGATGGTGGACATGAAGAATCATAACATAATGATGATTGATATAGCTTCGTCACTCAGTTATTCCAAATTTGATGAAGTTAAGGACTGCCCTACTGCCTATGATATACGAAATAAACTACATGATATACATGGAGGAGATGACAATGTAAAGAGAGCCAAAGCAGAAAGTCTCATAGGTCAGTTTGAATAGATGAAAATTAAAGAAGGAGAAGACGTTACAAAATACAATGAAAGAATCAAGAAAAGTGTAAGTGTCATCAGAGCTGTCAGTGGAAAAATTGAAGACAAAACAATGGTTAGTAAGGTATTGAGAATTTTACTTCCTATCTATGCAATTAGAGTTTCATCTATTCAAGAGATGAGGTGCAGTAATGATATAACTCTAGATGCATTGGTTGGAAGGTTTAAATCTTTTGAGTTGGACAATTTTGAAAATTATTCTCCTAATCCTAGCAATTTTGAGTCTGCATTCAAAGCTAAATTAAACCTTGGTAAGATGGATAGAAAATCAAAAGGAAAATAGATTGACAATGATAGTGATGATGAAGATCTAGAAATCATTGAAGTATTACTTGCAAAGAGAGCTGCCAAAGGAAAGTACAAAGAAAGAATACCATTGATCTGCTTTTCATGTGATGAGGTTGGTCACATTGCTGCTAAGTGCCCAAACAAAGAAGACAAAGGTGAGAGAAAGTTCAACAAGTACAAAGGAAAGAAATATTTCAAAAGCTATAAAAGCTATAAGGACAAAGGTAAGAAATATTGTTATATTGCAAAAGATTCTGATAGTGGTGAAGATGAAGATGAAATTGTTTACATTGTTATTAAGGATGAGTTAGGCAATGAAGATAATGAAAATACTGCACTTTACTCTCATATTAGCAAAAATGACACTTGGATAATTGATAGTGGTTGTTCTCACCGCATTACTAGTGATAAAAATAAGTTAGAACATCTTGAGCACTATGATGGTGGGAATGTGAGTTTTGGGAATGATGAACCTTGCTATGTGAAAGGTAAAGGTTGTATTGCTCTAACTGAAGGAATCAAATGTGATAATTCTTATTGGGTTGAAGGAATAAGGTGTAATCTACTAAGTGTGGCACAATTGAATAACATTGGTTTCAAGGTAGAATTTATGAATGGTAAGGCCAATCTCCTAGATGGTAAAGGAAACCTAGTTGGAACTGGCAGGTAAACAAAAGGTAATCTATTATATCTTGATCTCACTGAAAGTTCATGTTTTATTGCACAAGTAGAAGAAAGTTGGTTATGGCATAAAAGGTTATGTCATGTGGAATTTCATAACCTAGTCAACATAAGCAAGAACAAAAGAGTAAGAGGTATTCCTATTCTGAAGAAACCTAAATTGGCAATATGCAACAATGTCAAATTGGGAAGATGGGAAAAACTAGTTTCAAGAGAAAGAATTATAATACAGAAGAAGTCTTGGAGTTAGTGCATACTGATCTATGTGGACCAATTGGAACAACAAGTTACATAGGAGAGAAGTATTTCATTCTATTTGTTGATGACCATTCCAGAATGATGAGTGTTATGTTTCTCAAATAAAAATCAGAAGCTTTTCATAAGTTTAAGTGGTATCTTGCCAGAGTTGAGAAGAAAACATGAAAGAAATTTAAATGCTTAAGATCTGACAGAGGAGGTGAATTCATTTCTAATGAATTCAGTTAATTCTACAATGAAAGAGGAATCAAAAGACAAGTATCTTCCCTAGGTACACCACAACAAAATGGGATAGCAGAAAGAAGAAACAGATCTATTATGGATTGTGCAAGAACCTTGATGATTGAAAATAATGTTGCAACCAAATACTGGAAGGAAGCTATCAACAATGCAATTCATACCTTGAATAGAGTTCAACTGAAGAAAGGTATTGAGAAGACACCTTTTGAATTATGGTATGGGTATAAACCCAATGTTTGTTATTTCAAAGTATTTGGAAGTAAATGTCACATCTTGAAGGAAGCAAGAAATAGAAAATTTGATGTTAAACATGATGAAGGTATAATCCTAGGCTACTCTTGTAAAAGTAAAGCATATAAATGTTTGAATATTTCTACTCATAAATTCATAGAAAGTGTGCATGTAAATATTGATGAGTTTGCAGAGAGAAGTAAAGAACAGAGTAGTAAAGAGCCTGAGGACTACAAAAACTTTGTGTATTATGAACCTGATACTATACCTAAGACATAGGAAATGGTGATAGGACAACAACCATGTCAAACATTGAATTCATTAGCACAAACCTTGTTGCAACCCGTGCAACCTGATCTGCTAACTGAAGAAACTGAGTGACAGACAAAGGGAATCGAGTCGCAAACAGAGGCACCTGAGTCTCAGACAGAGGCGCCTGAGTCTCAGATAGTGGAACCTGAGTATCAGTTGGAAGAGAAAAATAGAATGTTTGAGCATGGTGAACCAAGTGGAGCAAGCCCAAAATCAAAAAGGAAGGAACCTGTACTTGCCAAATATTTTAGAAGGCATCATGCACCTGAGCAAATAATTGGAGATCAAACATAAGGTATAATGACAAGGAACAAAATTAAAGGTACATGTTTGCTTAGTGAAATTGAACCAAGATCCATAAAAGATGCATTGAATGATGAAAGATGGATAGAAGACATGAATGAAGAGATTGAGAAGATAGAAAAGAACAAAACCTAGACTCTTGTACCTAGACCAAAAGACAAGAATGTGATTGGTACTAAGTGGGTTTTCAAAAACAAGATGAATGAAAAAGGTGAAGTTTTCAGAAACAAAGAAAGATTAGTGTGTAAAGGATATGCTCCATAAGAGGGTATTGATTATGGAGAAACTTTTGCTCCTGTTGCAAGAATTGAAGGAGTCAAAATTATTTTGGCATACACAACACATAAAGGAGTCAAGATATACCAAATGGATGTAAAATCTGCATTCTTGAATCGAATTATTGAAGAGGAAGTCTATATTGAGCAACCTGAAGGTTTTGTTGATCCTAATAAAAGGAATATGGTTTGCAAATTGCACAAAGCCTTGTATGGACTGAAGAAAGATCCTAGAGCATGGTATGAAAGATTGCATGGTTACCTAGTAAGTATTGGATTTCAGAGAACACATGACAATAGTATCTTGTATAAAAAAGGACCTCAGAATAAGATACTATTAGCAGAGATATTTGTTGATGGTATACTGTTTACTGGACATGATGATTTATGCAAAGCATTCTCTGAAGCTATGAGTAAGGAATTTGAGATGTCTATGTTTGGTGAAATCAAATTATTTGTTGGTTTACAAGTTCATCAGATGAAGAGTGGTATTTAAATTACTCAGTCTAAATACATCAAAGAGATATTGAAGAATTTTGGAATGGAAGATTCCAGACTAGTTGGGACACCTATGTCTACTAGACATAAGTTGTCTAAGGAAGATGACTCAAAGGAGGTAAATCAGACTACCTATAGATCCATGATTGGTAAACTTCAATATGTTGTTCACACTAGACCTGATATTGCATTAGCAGTTGGTATTGTTGCAAGGTTTTCAACTAATCCTAGAGAGAATCATTTGATGGCTATCAAAAATATTTTGAGATATATTAAGGGTATTGAAGATTATGGATTATGGTATAAGAAAGGAGGAAACTTTGATTTGAAGACTTTTACTGATGCTGATTGGGCAGGAAGTGTTGATGACAGAAAGAGCACCAGTGGTGGAGCATTATTTCTTGGTAAGAGGTTAGTCTCTTGGACTAGCAAGAAACATAATTTCATTTCTCAATCTACAATAGAAGCAGAGTATGTTGTTGCAACAATAAATTGTTCAAATATTATATGGTTCAAATAGTTGTTGTCAGGTATGAAGGAGGAAATCAAAGAACTAGTTATTATCTACTGTGACATCACTAGTGTTATTAACATTTCAAAGAACCCTGTGATGCATACTAAGACTAAGGATATTGCAATAAAGTATCATTTCTTGAGAGAATTGGTTTAAGACAAGGAAGTAAGGTTGGAATATGTGAATACTAAAAAACAAATTGCAGACATATTCACAAAACCTTTACCTAAGGATGCATTCTTGTATCTTAGAGGAAATCTAGGGGTGATTCCCCTAACTGAGGCTCACTAATGGACAGATTAGTGATGCATCAGCCAAGCTATAGAAAAGATATAACATGTTGATACAGATTGTCAGAGCTCATTGCATATGAATCAGTACATCAGGTACACTACTATTCATTGGATAGAATCTTTGGCATTGGTTTTCAAAGAGGGAGAGATTATTGATGTCATGCCAAAGAAATTATTAAAGGAAAATATTATAAAAAATAGAGATTAATGTAAGAGGGAGAAATCTGTATTTCAGTGATTGTGAAGACAAAGGGAGTTTTCTGGATGAGAATCATAATGAAGCTAAGGACTTTAATAAAAATTTATTCTTGTTTATGTTTCTATAAAATGTTTTGTATTATGACATGTTGTGTTGCCATCAATGCCAAAGGGGGAGCTTGTTGAAGACAATTATTTAATTGCATATTGTCATTGATGTATACACAAATGTAGTGATGTTACACAAATATCCATACCTAAATCGAGCATAGTCAGTGTATGTCATATTCTCTCAGGCATTGAAGAAGACAAAAGGGATTTTCAGTTCTAACCAAGTTCACTCGGGCTATATAGTAACAGTTGGGCATTGAAAGATTACAGTGTTAACCGAGTTATGCATTTAGTGTCAGTCGACTAACAACAGTTTACATTTTATGTTTAATTGGTTATATGCAGCCGACAAACTTAAGTTTTATTATTTATTTGTAAGGTTACTCAAGCCAACTTGACAAGGCCTATCATATATATATGTATGTAATGAAAATACCTGCAGCTGCACAACAAGTCAAAACATGCATATACAAGATATATCAAATATTAAAAGCATGCAAGAAACTTGAAATGCAACTAAATTCTCACTACAACCTCCGATGAGCCAAAACGAGTGCACCCAAGACTCGTTTGATTTTCTCTTAGAGATTTTGTGGGTGTGCTCTCCCAACACAATGCAATAAATCCCACTATGATGCAAGCTAGAAGATG
>MU228316.1:1379726-1442669 GCA_018584345.1 Thuja plicata | reverse complement strand
GCGAAGCGCGGGTGGCACGGTGGCGGCGCGCCCCAAAACCAACTGACTGCGGCGAAAAACAATTAAAAAATGATTTTTTTCCAAGAAATTTCTTTAAAAATGTGCCCGTACGGTCCTTAGGAGGCCGAAAAAATTCTCCAGAGGCCCCGGTGTCCAAAATGGACGAACTTTATATGGATTCTGGGGTTTTTGGGCCTTCTGGACGCAATGGAAGTGTCCGTTTGGGCCCAAAATGCCTCCAAAAATAGAGACCCCCTAGAACCACTAAAAAAAGCCAGAAAAAGCTGTGAAACCTTCAAACCCTCGAACGCTTCAAAAAAACTCGAACAGCCGGCAGCAAGATGGCTCTGATACCATGTTAGATTTGCTGAACTACAAATCTTCCCAAGAACACCTGCATGCAAAGACTGCTATAAGAATGAAGACAGAAGAGAGAAAGCTATGGCGGCCGATAGGCCAGAGACTGCAAAAACATATTGACAGAAATAATCTCTATATTCAACAATGAATTACAAAAATACAATCTCCTTGAATAAAACTAAGCGGTGATTCCTTATAAAGGATACCGAAGCCCTAAAAGGGAAACTCTAAGAAATAGAAAGTTGCCTAAGTATAACTTAAGCAAAGAGTAGATAGACTAATAATTAACTGATTTAATTATTAGCTATACTAGACTACTCTAACAGGTAGCACATGTATAGATAACATTTTAGTTGTAACTAATTATCTTAATTAGAAATACGTAAAAATGTTCTAGTTCCCTTAATATTTTTCAAAACATAAACACTTATAAATTTTTAAAATTTCAAAACAATGGACAAGTGTCAGCTAGATTAGGAGGTACAAAATCCATTTTTATGTATTCCTTATGATTTATGGTAGATGAATGTAATGTTAGCCCATTGTGGTTGAAAAAAAAACTTTAATCTTATTAGCATTGAATTTTTTATGGTTAGGGCAATGTTCTTATGCTTTGGTAAGATATAATTATTTGTTTGAAGTCTCTATAAAGCTTTTTTATTTTGTACTTTTTATAATTTGCTTTGAAGCGTTAACAAATGAGAAACATAATGAACAAGAGCAACATTAATGTTGTAGAGTTTTCTCATCCACCCCACATCAAATACCTACTTATCAAAGAATTCTTTTTCAATCATCTCCATCTTGTTTGATATTGTCCATATTACCAACCTAAGAGCTCTCATTTTCTTGAATGTTTGAATTTAAAGACAAAATATTGTTCTATACCTCAATATTTAGTTGGTCACAATCTTTCAAGAGCTTAGTTTATTTAAAAAAAAATTATTTGATAGCTAATATATATTATATACATTTTGTCTACATATGACACTTAGTCCCATTAATATTGGAAAATACTTGCTTTACAATGAGTATATTTTGATAACCAATATCTTATATTATAAATATTTTTGTCTACATGTCGTACTTAGTCCTGTTAATATTAGAGAATAGTTTCTTTACAATGAGTTTATTACTTCTTATTTTATTTTTTTAATATATCTATGAACACTCATCCATATAGACTTGTCTTTTTTTACACATTTATTTCTTCATATATCGCTTGTATTCTAGCCTCGTCTTCATCACACATTTTGTTTGCTTCATCATTGCATTTCAAACCATTGGTTATGATTTCTTTAACACAATTGTCAATCACTTTTCTATAGGTTTGATATGTACATGTTTGTTCAATAATCTCCTATAGCATCGTAAATAGTACAATTTTGATTAGGGTGTCTAATTCCATGCTCTCCTAGCACTCATTTTAGTGTATCTTATTATATTAGGGTCTGTTTGTTTGCTGGAATTACAAAATGTTGGGATTTACAAATACTGGTATTTGCCAATTCAAGAAGTTTTAAATATGGAAAATGATTTTTGGAATATGGATGGAACCGTTTGGTTCACCTGGAAGATGAGCGAGAAGATGCATTTTTTGTGTTTGGTTTGTTAAATTTGGAATTGGAATAGCACCTAAATAAGGTTTTTGTTTTTATTTTTTTATTTTTTAACAAGAACGTAATCTTTAAAAATAGAACAAATAACCTTTATTCGTGCATATTTCTCACCATGTGCAGAAGGGTTCCTTTGGTAGCGTATTCAAAAATCCTATAAAACTCTTATAGAGAAATGAAAAACAAAACTCACGTTTTTACAGTTGCCTCCCAAAGAGAAATGTTTCCTTTAGATTTTTGAAACCCAGAAAGAGTGGGTTTTTGAGATTTGAGAAAAAGGTTCCTATTAGTCACAAGGGAGAGACGAAGAAAATACCCTACTAGTTGAGAAAATGATCGTGATAATGACCATATTGCACATGCAGAGACGAATACAATACCATGCCTCTTAAAATAAACCATATAGCAACATTTTATACGCAAACATAATGCTAAAAAATGCCATTATTGTCTGATAAAGAAGAAAACCTTGTGCAAACAAGGCGTACAAAATAGATAAGTCAGGGAAAATAATAATGAAGCACAAATGTCATGAAGAGTAGAGAATCCAAGTACCTAAGAAAGAAGAAGTTGCAGTACAAATGATATGTGCAAATTGTTGTTGCTGTTGTGCAAACGATTTGTGGAAACTGCAATTGCTTCAACGGACAATAAGCAGACCTCAAATATTTATCAAATTTGATTGAGTTCAAAGTGGAATTGGAATTGGTTTTCCCATTTACATGGTTTGAGGTGGAAGATAGGAATTCTCATTTTGGGGTAAAATTAGAATATAGAAAAACCTATTCCATTTTCATTTTTTAGAAACAAACATGGAATCGGGAAATTCTAATATTCAAAAATTCTAATTCCAACCCAATTCCACCAAACAAATGAGCCCTTATGTATTGTAGAAATTTATTATATATCTAATTAAGGATAAATTAAACAATACGTGTCCTCTCTTTATTCAAATTTCATCACACTCTATTTGGGGCCTTAATTCTAGGTGTGCCCTTTATCTTTCATCATTTTAATTTATTATATGTCCTACCCCATTTCAAATCTCAAGATATGTTTCCCTTACTGAAATATTATATCTCTTTATAAAAATGCATTTATGGTGTCAAGACCCTATAATCTCTCATCCAAGAATTCAAGTTCAAGTTTTCAAACATCCAAGGCATCTTTGAAGGCAATCTTCTCCATTGTAGCTAGCTTCTCTCCCATGAATATTAAGTAGAGTTCTCAATCAAGCAAGAAGATCCTTTGTCCATCTACACGCATTCATCCATCCATTCTTAAAGGAAAGAGTCAATCAAGCATAACAACATTGAAGATATTTGAGGACTATTAGCAGATCTATGCATTTGTTAAAAACATCTTTGATTCTACTTCACATTCCAATATTCAAAGTCAACATACAACTATATTGAAACAATCATCTTCATAGACATCATGATCTCAATATCGATTAATGAAGATATATATATATATATATATATATATATATATATATATATATATATATATATACACACANATATATATATATATATATATATATATATATATATATATATATATATATATATATAGACACACACACACACACACACACACACACACACACACACAAGATAGATCTAATATTTACCATTTAATTTACATGCATTCCTTTTATTTAATTACATTTCCATTCAAGGCTGATTCCTCAACTAGGGTTTGACCAAGGAAAACCCTGTCAACCCAACAATTTTCCTATTTTTCTATGTGGAGGAACAAGTGGTGAACCTATCGTTGCAGATCTAGAAAGTACAGGACCGACGAATAATTTGGAATGTGGATCATCAAAAAGTACTAGGAATATGATGACTTAGGTGACCTCTTCCCTAAAATTTAGCTTCAAACTAAAACCACAGGTTGATACTACTTTTTGGTTACCATTTTTGGTTACCATTTTTGGTACTTACATGTTGTTGTCTGGTTTCTATCAATATGTGTAATTTGAAACTTGTCACTTTGGTTTATTTTGTATTCTATATTGTATCATCCAATTAAATTCCCTTATATCTAACTTATCCCAATATATTATTTCGAAGGATCATTGAATTGCTTAGCACTTAAGTCCTACTTGAGCCTGGTCTAAGATCTTTCTTCTGATTATGCATTAGGAAAAGAAGGACAATCCAATCTCCCTTGCATGTATTTCCACCCCCCCCCTTTTTTTTTCTTATTGTGAATTTTGGTCAACCCAACTTATAATATTCCACTTTTTATTTGATGGTTAGATGCACTCTTCATTAGGTTTCATGTGCTATTATATGTTCTAATTACATTCATGTTGCATAAACTTGATGAGTGTTTGCATATTTATTTCAACTTTTCTATTTGCATATGTTTGACATTCCTTTCATTCCCTTGTGTATGAGTTTTATTACATTGAGTCCTACCTATAAGATTCCAGTTAGGAGAAGTCATATACTTACGTATTATTTTGATCTTGAATCCTCTATGTTTCCTGGGATTTTTGGTGAAACAAACATGCCTACAAATGACATTCTCACTATTGTTGAGAATTCTTCTTCCCACTTGTCTCATGATGAAGATAAGATCTTAAGAGTGTCTCATACCCAAGTACAAAATATTTCTCATGTTTTTAAAAATTTGAGCATGGTTATGCCAACAATATTATAATACAAAATCCATCTCTTTAGTAGAAACAACGAGGAAGATGATTCACCATTATGAGAATGATATTGATTTGTTGCATGTTATTTATCATCTTATCCATAAAAATGTTAAACCCATTGAAGATTGTGCTCAAGATATTGGTTTAACTCAACCTCTCACTAGTGTTGAACCTTATATTCCTATTCCTACTTCATTACTTAGTGTTTTTACTTATGCTCCACTTTTCATGACTATATTTGTTTCAACCATTAATCCTACACATGCTAGTCTTGGATATATTACTAATCTTATCATTCCTCCTCCTCCAAACATTCCATATTTTTCCCAACCTTCATCCATGCCTACCTACAAAAATGTGTCATTTTCATATTCCAATGTTCCTTCCATTTCCCATAATGTTCCAAACCTTTCACATATTTCTCATAACAACCTTTCCACTGAATCCACTATCAATAGTCTTGCTCAAACTATCTCATCTTTGCAACAACATATTGCCTCCATGACTCAATCCAAATTTAATATCCCCCCTCATGAAATTTATATCCCTTTGTCCTTTGATATCATTCATGTTGTTATCCCTCAATACATGGAAATACCTCACTTGGAGACTTATGCTAGTAAATGTTGATCTCTAAGTTTTGTTGATCATTAGTGTCCCACACTTAGTCATTTATCTAAGCAGGTTAGTCAGTCATCACTGTGACCGAGCTATCTAGTATAGGCTGAGCAATAGTCATTGCTGAGTAGATAGTAGTTGCCGAGTTACACAGAAGCTGAGTGAAGTTGATTAGTTCATGCCGAGTGCCAGAGTATTCATATGTCGAGCAAGACATTTTTGTCATATGTGTCAGGGATGGCACAAACTTGAAGGTAAATGGTTTTGGGCCGACTTGTTTGAGTATTTAATGTTTTCAACGGAGCTAATTAAGCATTAAATCATTGATCCCAATGTGTGGCATTGAACCAATTAGAAAATTGGAAACCCCAAGTGGCATAAGTATTTGATCTTGATCGTTGATCTAGATCTAGATGCTAGATCCATAAGGTATATAAGATTACTTCTTACCCTAATTTTGGGAGTAGTGTGTGCGTACATGAGAGATGTGTGAAGGGTTATTTTTGAGTGAAGAATCATAGATCTAGCATAGTAAAAGAGCAGTGAGTAGCAGAGCAAAGTTATATTAGATTATTAGACTAGAGAAGGTATTGGAAAGAGGAGATCTGTCATTAGCATCTGAGTGCATATCAAAGGATCAGATCTTGAGACATTCTAACAGGTGTATCAAGTGAAATATCTTAACAGAGGGGTTCTAATAGACCTTTCTAAATCTCTTAGTCGAGTGCTTACTTTGTTGTAAGTTTAAATCCTTTCACAAGGTAGATTGTAATGATCTATAACTCTTAACCATGCAAACCTTTAACTGAGTAGATCATCAAGAGTGATAAAAATTTGTAGCCTTATCAGGCACACTTTATTGCTGTAGTAGTGAAGATTGTGTGGGTGTCATCCCCACCCCAGTTTTACCTTCTTGGGTTTCTGGGTTACTAAAATTCTATGTTTTGAGTTATTTATTTTCTGTTATGGATGCTACTAGTTGATAGATCAATTATATTTATGCATGGTTGTGGATCAATTTGTTTTAAGTGGTAAAAGTTATAAGATCTAATTCACCCCCCTCTCAGTATCTTTCTTTCCCATCTTGTATTTCCAATAATTGGTATTAGAGCGTAGTTCTCCTATAAAATGGTTTTAATCAGCTTGAGAATACAGATCTTGAGATGGAGGTTTACAAATTGGGTAAAGTCATTGAGAATCAAAAGACTGATATTCAGCTAGCATTACATCAGCTTGAGACAACAAGACATGAATTGAAGAAGTCCTTACAAGAAAGGAAAGATTTGGCCAAACAAATGAATGACACTTATTATCAGGAAGAAGACACTGCAAATCTATTTCAGAATGGAAGCTCTATTGAGAGCGATGCAGCAATTGCAGATCTACTGGAGAGGAACAATACATTGTGTGAAGAAGACATAAACTTGAAAAGAGAACAAGAAATGCAAATAGTAAGACTATGTGAAGTAGTGGAACAGAAGAAGAAAGCTAAAGATGACAAGGCTATGGTTGATGAAGAGAAAAGAGTGATGACTATCAGACTTGATGAAAGGACACATGATGTACAAATGATGACAAATAATCAGGTTGACATGGTGAATCAACTGCAACTTGTGAATCAGGAGGTCAGAAGGAAAGACATGGAAATTGTGAATCTAAGAACCGTCAATTGAAAGATGAATTGAGATCTGAGAAATAACTTAATGAAAGATTGAACATACCAAAAGAAGATTTGAATCATTTTGAAAATTTGATGGAAGCATCAAGGAGATCTAAGGATTCTTTTGGATTAGGTCATACTAAACAACATACATCTACTGAGAAAGGAGAATAATCTAAGATTGGGGAAAAGAGGAATGCAAAGACAAAGAACAACAAGCCTATATGCTACCATTGTGGAAAACCAAGACACACAACAAACATTTGCCGAAGCATGAATGGAAAGTCCAAGCCTAAACCTAAGTTTAATGGTTATTGCTTTAACTGTAAGAAATTTGGACATCAGGCACATGAATGTTGGGCAAAGGAAAACAATGCACCTCCCACACTTAGATTCAATGTGTATTGTTACAACTATCAGAAAATTGGACATAGAGCACAAGATTGCAGATCTAATGCTAAACAACAATGGACATCAAAGACACAAGAAAAAGCACCAAGGAAAGGTAACACTTATAATTAGTATTACAACACATGGCATAGTTGTCATTACTGTGGTGAGTATGGGCATGTTCCAGAAAACTACATAAAGACACATTTCAGAGGAAAATCTAAGAGTTGGATGAATGGAAGCCTAGTTTGTTATAATTGTTTAAAAATTGGTCATACTAGGAGAGAGTGCAAGACAAAGGTACCTACTCCTACTGTTGAGAAGATTACAACATAGATGAACCAGACATGGACAAGGAAAGTAGAACCGTGTAGCAATGAAGCTACTACAGCCGAGGTCATCCAATCTAATGGATCAAGTGATCACGCCATCACAAACTAAGAAAAAGAGGTATGTGAGGAACTGCATTTATATTTCATATCTTTCATTAGTTCATAACATATAAAAATGCAAAATTCCATATCTGCATATGTTAAGATGCATCATGACATATTTTGAGACATGTACCGAGCAAAGTCAATATGCACTATAGGTGCCAAGCAACAGTAATATTGTGCACTACGAACAAGTTCCCTAGTGTATGCCGAGTTGATATGATTGACCGAGTAAGTTTAGTTTGATGACCAAGTATAGGTTGTGACCAAGAGGTAGGCGAGTTTTGTGAGTCGGCCAAGGATAACTATTTGGCACTCACTCAATGGAAAGAACATTTAATGCTAACCTAATTTTTGACCATTGGAACCTATATAAAGGATAGAGCCGTTCATTTTCATTCTCACCATGCGATTAAGAATTTCACAGAGCGATTGAGCATTTGCGAACTTGATATCAGCAAAGTTTTTTAGAAGATTTCTACAGCGTGTCGTCGACAACCTCTTTAGTGGAAAGGTGTGATTTTTGATATCTACCAAGGTATTCTATTCATAATCTTTGAAACCCTATTTTCGGAGATAATGGCTGCAAGTTCTTCTACACTAACTAATAAAATGGAGAAGGAGTTGTTAAAAGTTCAATTGGTTAGGAGCGACACCTGTGCACCTCCTAATTTCTGGGCAGTTCCTGAAAGTGCTATCCAAGGTGATCTGACCGGGGTCCTATCATCAATTACACAAAAGTTTCTTATGATTCATCATATTAGATCATGTTATATATGCAAAGTGGGTGAAATTGGGGTTTATGAGCTGAGAGAATCCTATGGAAAATTGTGTGTAGACGGAGCCCTAAAAGTTGAGCATAAACATCTAGCTGAGAAAGGGTTAACTCATGCCCTAGATTTTTTGAGAGACTTCAGAATAGAATGGATTAAGATTGTTCTTTTCCTTGTATACAATATGAACATTTGGCTGGATAATGGACTAGTTAAGATCACAAAGGAAATCATCAATCGAGTAACTGGTTATCCAATTGTTAACAAAAAAAGAACCATGAGATGTTAGAGTAAGGAGGATATAGAAGCAAACACCAGGGCTATTTGGAACAAAAGAGGGATGACAATCTCTACAATCACAGATTTGGAGATTGATTTTGTAGTAAGGGTCATAGCTCACAAATTTTATCAGTCGAGCTGAACAGACAGTGTCCCATGTATTGTAGTCGACCAGGCATGGAAGATTGTGAAGAAGGACCACACTTATGACCTTTCCAAGCTTTAGATGATGCAACTGGCCAAGAACCTTTCTTCAATCCAAAAGGTAAAGAACTCAATGTGTAAGTTCATTTCTCTGCTAGTTTTCATATTTTTCTATATACATAATACTTTTCCTACCTTTGGATATATTGTGTGGAAGATAGACCGACCAATTACACAAAAAATCAATGTACTTATTCAACATTTAGGTAGTAATTTTAACAATGTAATAGGAACTTATTTTGTTGAATTTAAGAAAAAGATGAGATTGAGAAGAAGAATTCCCAGGTCACTAGTTGAGAAACACTATGAGGACATTTGTTTCCTAGTGGATACATATTTTACCTATGTTCAGGCGGTGGTACTGAGGGTGTCATGGCTAAGGCCATTACCTTATGAGGTGAACATTGATGAGACATCTGCAGCTATAACAGCTCTACTGGCAGAGGATATTGATGGTTCAGCTAGACATTTTGGCAATTATGAGGAAGCTAAGTCCAAAATCTCTATGGATTTGAAGGCTGGAACTATGGAGAGAAAAAGGAAAAAGATTGTCAAAGGGTTGAAGAAGATGATTGGAATTGAGGGTGATGAAGAAATAGAGGATGCACCTTTAGGTTTGTCAATAGGTCAAGGAGAGGATATGATTAGTGGAGATGAGGAGAGTGAACCTGAAGAAGATATCACTGAGAAAGCAAAAGGAAAACAACCAGTGGTTGCCAAGGTAAATAAACCAAGAAAAGCCAAACCTAAGGCTACCCTTCCTATTACAAAATGGCCTAGGACTAGGGCATCAATTGTTTCATCTCTTGCTGAGAAAACAACTGTATATACAAAGAAGAATGTTGGAGAGAGCAGCTCAAGTAAACGAAAACAAGTTGAAACAAAGGCTATGTCGAGCCAACCTGAGAAAAGACCGAGGATGAATCTGATCTTGCAACATGAAGATGATGAGGAGAAGATAGATACAGATGAAGCCAGAAACATACCTACAGCATTGCATAGACCACCGATCAATATTGACGAGGTTTGTAAGAACATAAGAAGTACAGTTGGATTAGCTGGATTCAAATTTGTTAAGTATGAAAGCAAAGTATAGAAGACAAGCATACGATTCAGGAGGAATTAATAGACATGATGGGCACATTTAAGATGACACCTATAGAGATAGGAGATCTTGTCCCTACAGAACTATATGATATCTTATCAAAAAAATGGCAATATGCATTGATGACTGAAATACAGATAAGGGAAAGGACATTAGCTACGGTCATTCCTGGATTAACAAAGAAACATAAAGGAAAAAAAAATATTGAATAATATCAAAGGAAGTTTATTTCCAAACTTAGAGCATATGCAATTCTAAAAAAATGATGTTGAAGGAATAGTCCAACAGAGCACTCAAATCATGAAGGAGACTTTTGGGTTATTAATTAAGAAGGAAAATAAGATAGGTGAAGGCACCTCACAGCAGATGGAATTGGAGGGACGGATTGCTACTGGACAAGTAGAGATAGAGAAAATAGACAAAGTGCCAACTATAGATCTGACACTGGACACTCCCATTGTCACTGCACCTAAAGATAATAGTAACTTGGATGTCGAGGATCAGAATGAGCCGACAGATAGAGGTATGCAATCGCCTATTCAAGCAACAGAGGCTGAGATAGACAAAGCAGAAGAAAAGGAGGTAATAAATGATAATCCACCTGTTTTAGAGGTTGTGTAAAAATTTGTAGATTGTAGTGACAATAAGATGGAAGAAATGATAAATAAGCCTATAGAACAAGAGGCTATACAAGTGTTGGTGGAGCTGCCACACTTTGTACCATCTACTCCAAGTGGACCCAAAATTGTTAATATACCTGATCATCAGGTGATCATTACTCAATTGAAGACAGTAGTTGAAATTAGCACTGACAAGGCAAAAGATAACAAAGAACGTAAGCCGAGTATCAGCTCACCAGAGCTCAAGAAGAAGAAGTTAAACAAGAAAAAGTAACCAAGCCTAAATGTCACATTGGATGAAGTTATTGTGATTGCTAAATGGAATCTAGAGAACTTGACATATGAGCAGATTCAGAATCTACAAGAACTATTGAAGAGGAAGAAGAAACAAGAGGAAATGAAGAGGGAGCATCAGCAGAAGCAAGTTCTACATGAATAAAGGATATTTTTGTTAATGCTTTTGATATGGAAGATATAAATGATAAAACACCAATTTTGGAACAATTAGTTCACATTGTTCAGAAAGTTAATGATGAAAATATTGAGGCAAATGAAAAGTTGTTACAATGGTCTGAAAGAAAATTTGAGAACAAAGTTTTGGAGAAGATATTAGCAGAGATTGCTATTAAACAGGTTGAACTTTCTTCTCTTATTGATATTCTTGAAGAAGTTGCAAATAATGTTTATTCTTTGTACAAAAAGTTATGTGATGTAGAATTATTTACAAAGGATAATCAACTGCTTGTGGAGAAGTTGCAATTAGATTTGAAGTCAACAAGTAGTTCATTGAGCATGGATGCTAGTTCTAGCTCCATACATTTTGATAAGTTGACTCATACTTAGAGGAGATTAGTCGAGCTTATGGCTGAAGATGGCAGAATCAGGGCAAAATTAATAACTATTCAAACTGCCTTGATACCTCATCTAGAGGTTATTCAGAAGGAACTTACAACTGCATGAGAATTAGTCAAGAGAGATTCTCATCTCTCTAATGCAGATAGTTTGGTAAGTCTAGCTGCTGAGCTAGAAATTAAGTTACAGGTTATGAAGTTTGTTAAGGAAAGTTGGGATACAATGCTTGCATTGACATTATAGCTTCATAAGCCATTTTTGGATAAGTATAACTTAACCCCTACAACTATTAGTGACAAAAATAAGGGGGAAATAGAAAAGGAAACAAAAAAAGATGTGCAGAAATATGCATACATATTTTTTAAGGCATGTATACTATGTAAATATTGTATAAAGTCTGAAGTATAATCTTAGGGGGAGTATGTTGTGTACTTAGCCAAATTTTGTGGACTTAAAGAAATGATAAGTGTTTTTGCCACTAATATCAAAGGGGGAGATTGTTGATCTCTAAGTTTTGTTGTTCATTAGTGTCCCACACTTAGTCATTTATCTAGGCAGGTTAGTCGGTCATCACTGTGACCGAGCTATCCAGTATAGGCTGAGAAATAGTCATTGTCAAGAAGATAGTAGTTGTCGAGTTACACAAAAGCTGAGTGAAGTTGATCAGTTCATGCCGAGCGCCAGAGTCTTCATATGCTGAGAAAGATAGTTTTGTCATACATGTCAGGGATGGCACAAACTTGAAGGTAAACTATTTTGGGCTGACTTTTTGAGTATTTAATATTTTCACCAGAGTTAATTATGCATTAAATCATTGATCCCAATGCGTGGTATGGAACCAACCAGAAAATTGGAATGCCTAAGTGACATAAGTATATGATCTTGATCATTGATCTAGATCTAGATGCCAGATCCATAAGGTATATAAGATTGTTTCTTACCCTAATTTTTTGAGTAGTGTGTGCGTACATGAGAGATGTGCGAAGGGTTATTTTTGAGTGAAGAAGCATAGTAAAAGAGCAGTGAGCAACACAACAAAGTTATATCAGATTATTAGATCAGAGAAGGTATTAGAAAGAGGAGATCTGTCATCAACATCTGAGTGCATATCAAAGGATCAGATCTTGAGACATTCTAACAGGTGTATCATGTGAAATCTCTTAACATAGTGGTTCTAACAGACCTTTCTAAATCTCTTAGCAGAGTGCTTACTTTGTTGTAAGTTTAAATCCTTTCACAAGGTAGATTGTAATGATTTGTAGCTCTTAACTGGGTAGACCTTTAACCAGGTAGATCATCAAGAGTGATCAAATTTTGTAGCCTTATCAGGCACACTTTATTGGTGTAGTAGTGAATATTTTGTGTGTGTCATCCCCACCCCAGTTTTACCTTCTTGGGTTTCTGGGTTACCAAAATTATGTGTTTTGAGTTATTTATTTTTTGTTATGGATGCTACTAGTTGATAGATAAATTATATTTATGCATGGTTGTGGATCAGTTTGTTTTAAGTGGTAAAAGTTATAAGATCTGATTCACCCCCCTCTCAGTATCTTGCTTTCCCATCTTGTATTTCCAACAGTAAAGGCAGTCCTTTAACTCATGTGAAGACTTTTCAAATATTGTGTATTGAATTTTCTAATGATCATAAACTTATGGATAAAGTATTTACTAGAACATTTAGAGATAATGCCTTGTAATGGTATTGTTCTTTACCTCCTTGTTTCATTTATTTTTTTCAAAAACTTGTTAGTGCTTTCATTCAACAATTTTAAAACAATATTGGTCCTAAGATTTCTTTGACTGATTTAATGCATTGTAAATAAGGTGTTAAAGAAAAAGTGATTGATTTCATCGGTATATTTAAACATGTGCATGCTTAGATTTTTTATCCTACAAAATATATTAATATTCAACATATTTTCATTGCTAATTTATAAAAAAACATTACAGATAAGATATTTATTTTTGAATTCTCTTCCTTTACTCAACTGTGTATGGTGATTCATAATTATCAAATTCAAGTGAGTCAATTTGAGAGCACTCCTCCAATGGTTGTGGTTGATAAGAGTGATGTTCCACACCAGTCTTTTCAAAAGTTTCAAAAACCTAAAGGCTTCCTCAAGATCAACAATTCATCAAACAATACTGATGCACAAGTGGCAACATCATCCAAAGGTGTGGTTTCTTGGTCATTTGTTTACAAACCTACTCGTAATTTTACAATTCTTTTTGAATATTTGCATGATGTGATATTGAAGTTGATTAATTCTAATGTTATAATGTTTTCTCCCATTAAACCAATTGATCCTTCAAAACAATCCTTCAAAATTTTTGATCCCAAAGCCTTTTGTCAATACCATCATCAACTTGGTCATGATAGTGAGAAATTTTTCCGTTTGAAATCTATTGTCCTTGACCTTTTTAATTCTAATGCTATATATTTTGAGGGTTTTAATGATCAAGGAAATTTTTTTGTTGCCCCTTCCAACTAAAACTTGAAAATTTATACCAATCCCTTACTTTCCCATTCTACCAATACAATTAAGTCAACCCATTCCTTTCCTTATTCTTCCAATGTTGTTGACCCTCCTATTGTGAAATATGATGATGAATGTATCAAGACCAATAATTTTGTCAACCTTATTGATCATTCCAAACCTAAACCCAAACCTACACCTGATCTTTGCATTAAATTTGATCCTAATTAGGCTACTAGGGAACCTAATGGTCCTCTTTATATTGTTGTGAAGATTAATGGTCTTCCATCTCATGGAGTCCTTATAGATCCTACTTTCATGGTGAATTTTATAACTGAGGAACAAATTTACTCACAAAACCTCTAGAAAGACTCTTATGAACAATCAAATGTGATGATTAAGACTTTCAATTGTTTTACTAGTTGTCCCACCCATGGTTCCATTACCTTTCCTGTAGAAGTTGGTAAGAAAAACTTAGATGCTACCTTTTTTGTCATGCCAACTTATGATCAATTTCAAGTTATACTTGATCTCCCTTGGCTCACTTCCATGAAATATATTATCTCTCCTATCTATAAGTGTTTGAAATTTTTCCATGATGGAGAAACCATCATGATTAACCATAGCCTCTATCAACCTTTTTATAGTCATGGAAAATTTAACCTTAACTTATTTTGGCCTAGCATGCCTCAACCACTTAAATATCACAAATATAATTTCTTCCTATCCCATCAAAAATTTAAAGCCAAAAATATTTTTGTGAACCTAGAAATTCTCCTATAGTTCCATCTCCTTGCACTAGACTTAGACTCCTTCCTACACTTTCTATACCTCCTACTTATGCTTCAGTCCCACCTCCTATACCTTAAAAACACTTTGTAGATTCCATCTCTCAACCTAGTGTGGCTCCTTCTATTCTTCTCCCCGTGGGAGAAATAGACCTGATGTTGATTGATCCTAAATTACCTCAAATTTCAAGTAAAACCAAACGTAAATGATGTGCCCATGACCATCATCATATACATCATGCTAGGGATCATGAGATTTCTTCCTAGACTATTTCCTCCCCTAAGACACTCTGGGATGCCTTTTTCCCTTTGACCAATCTATGCATAGCCCAAGAGAGGAAATTAATCTCAAAAATTTGAAATTACATAAACATGATGATTCTATTTGTATCATAGATTCTATTATGATTAATTAAGATGAAGAAGATACTCTTGATGATGATGATTACAATGTTTCTAATGCAAATGATATTAATTCTAAAAATTTGATGATATGTATGAGCTTATTGATGTCAATCATGATTTTCCTCCTAGGTTTTCAAAACAATTATCTCTTGCTCCTAATGAAAAACAAAGTGACTCGTCATTAGATCATGATAGGTTTTTGGAACTTGCGATAGCTCCATCTACCATGCTTGATGTTGCTTCTCTTGCGTGTTTCCCACCTTTCTTTAAATAGTCCAGACTGAGATGGCGGGTAGGCAATATTGTTGACTGGCTCCTCTTGTACAAATGATTCTTTTGTGTGTTTTTCTATCATGTTGTGCTTCCCCCATGATGTGCTTCTCTCATGATTTTCTGCTTCTTATATGTTTTGTTTATATTTCTTCATACCACCCTTATTTCTCTATTGACACAAGGTGATAAAGAAATCACCCTGTTGTGACATTCCTCTACTTATATCTCATTTCTTTTATATATTGTCTACATGTTATGTTTTACATGTGTTATTTTTTGTAAATGTACCTTTGTGTTGTCTAATTGTGGATAATGCAAAGTGGTAGAAACCATTATTTTTGGTCTCCACAATGTCATCCCAAAAAGACTCTCCTATGGATCTCTTATGTGATCTTCTTCCAGTATACTTGTAGTTATGCCATCTCTAGGGATGATGCCAATTCATTTTATTATAGTTCTTGATATACATGAGTTATCATATCATCATACCAACCCCAAAGTTAGTAGATCCATTTTTGTTCATAGTTGAAATGTCTCTTATGGGTGTGTGTATGCTCCATTGAATTCATTTCTCCCATTAATGCATTTGCAATCACTTTAACATGGGGGAATATGATTCAGTCCTTGTTTCACACACACACACACACACACACACACACACACACACACACACACACAATGGTTCAATGCAAGCTCTTATGTAGGTGGCTAAGGAGACAATGCTTTCCTTGGGTATATCCTTACATTATATTACATGTCATGTGCATCATTCACTAGACTCCTTTTAGATATAATCATTTCCTTAAGGACTAATCCTTCTTTTCTATATCACTTTGGAGATTATGTTTTCCTTAGGTTTGATCTCTTTTTTGGATCCCTTAATGAAGACTATGCTTTCCATAAGGATTGATCCTCTTTTGGCAGATTTCCTAGTGGGTTTTGCTTCACTTGGTTATCCTTTTGTTATGGGTTTACTAGCATAACACAACTTGAAAGACCTTATGTTCCATCTTTTCTCTTCACATGGCGCATGGTAAGTTATAACCATACTAGATTGGTTGGTCACATCTCTCTCTCTCTCTCTCTCTCTCTCTCTCTCTGAGGGATGTTTCTTTATATATTGGTATCATATTTGATGAGGTTCTAAGTCACTTGGGGACTTGGTGTCTCGTTGTCTCCTTAACCTTGATAAAAAATCTGATGCATTGATCTACTTTACCATAAGCATGACGTTGTTTCATAATCCCACTAAAGTGGGGACTAAATTTACCATCATAAATTGTAAGCACCTAAATTATATTCTCAATTAGGCCCCGTTTTAGTATTTTTCAGGATTTCATGTTCGTTATGCTTGATCCAACAACCCACCTCTTGTATTTTCATCTTTTTTTCCTCCTTCCTAGGTTCTAATTTAAATTTGGGCCTCTTATAGGTGGAAGTCCCTGATATTTGGCTCAAAATTTGAATCAAAGGCCCACATTGTGGTTTTAGTAGGATTTCCAAATGTGTGTCAACCTCCTTCAAATTTTTACCCTCGAAATGTTGTGAGGGGTATAAAAGCAACTTATCTCTCCTCATTTGGACATAAATTTTATAAGGTAAGTTAGAACTCAAGTGCTCTCCTAGAATTTTGCATCCAAGCATTCAAGATCAAGTTTTAAAGCATGTAAGGCATCTTTGAAGGATATCTTCTATATTTTAGCTATCTTCCCTACCATGATGTCCAAGTAGAGGAGTTCTCAATCAAGAAAGAATATCCTTTGTCATCTACATACATTCATCCATCCATTCTTCAAGGTAAGAGTCAATCAAGCATAACAACATTGAAGATATTTGAGGAGAATTTATTGATCTATGCATTTATGAAAGGCATCCTTAATTCTACTTCACATTCCAAGATTGAAAGTGAACATACAACTATATTCAAGAAAGCATCTTCATATACATCATGATCTCAATATCAGTTTATGAAGGTATATACATTTGAATGGTAGATCTAATATTTATCTTTTCATTTACATGCATTACTTTTGTGCAATTAAATTTCCATTTCAAGGTTGATTCCTAAACTAGGGTTTTACCAATGCGAAACCCTTTCAACCCAACATTTTCCCATTTTTTAATGTACATGAATGGGTGGTGAACCTACCGTTGCATATCTAGAAAGTATAAGACCTTATAGATAGTTTGGAAGTTGGATAATTTGAAAGTAATAGGAACAAGATGACTTAGGTGACCTCTTCCTAGGAATAGGATTCCATGGGTGACCTCTTCCCAATAATTTAGCTTTAAACTGAGACCACATGTCGATATTACTTCCTAGTTATTGTTTTTGGTACTTATAAGTTGGATTCTAGTTTTTTCAGTTTGTGTAATATGAAACTTGTCACTTTGTCTTATTTTGTCTTCTATATTGTATCATCCAAGCATATTCCCTTAAATCCAACTTATTCCAATACATTATTGTGAAGGATTATTGACCCACTTAGTGCTTAAGTCCTGCTTTATCCTAGCATGTCATCTTCCTTTCGATTGTGCATTGGTAAATGGAGGACAAACCAATCTCCCTTTCATGCATTAGCACCCCCTATTTTTCTTATTGTACAATACCTCTCCCTAAAGGGTTTGGTATGATTTCAGGTTATTATCATTTTTTTTAATTAAGCTTCAGATATGAGTTTTATCATTTCATGTTATGTAATTGATATATTCTTGAGCTAATTTCAATAATGTTATTTAGGGTTTTTCTCTAGCGCACTTGAGTAGGAACCTACTTTACATTTATGTGCTTTAGCTCATAACAATCTTAGACATTTAAGATTCAAGAGCACACACATTATTGACTAAATCTATGTGGCAATAAAAATCATTATTTTGTGTCATATGCTAAATGGGTTGTGGGTCTAGATGGAAAGTTAAGTAGCTCTAGATGATAACATTGTATGGATGATTGTTTTTGTGTTTGACTATAATATTTTGGATCAAATTCAATAATCTATTGTGTATATTGATTAGCTCTATATTTAAAAAGACAAGACATTGTATATATGATTGTTTTTCAGGTCATGATGAAGCACAAACACCTCCTTTGAGGATGACCACCACTCTGAGATTGCCGACTATAGAGTCGACAATAAGGAGCATGCACACATCCACATCTACTCTGACTAGAACTGGTAAATCCTTGCTTTGCTATATTTTGTTTTGTGTAATTTATGATTTGGTTTGTACTTTCTTGGGTGCATTTGATCATAGTCATTGATTAACTTGTTGCATTAACATATACACCTCCACACGATAGAATAAAGACCATTACTGGTGATAATTTACCATTATTTCCTGGATCAGCTCGTGTTGTTAGTATGGGATCGTTGCAAGCATCATTGTTGTTGGGCGAGAAAGATATGATTCCCTTAAAAGTACCTAAGCTTCCAGGTACTTAATTTAAATTTTTTATTATTTATAGTGTAATTGCAGTTTACATATTCATAACTCATTTTGGACTGACGATCCCATGATTTTTTTATAGGAAACAATATTTTTATGAAAGTCTTTATGAAATAACATTGAAGCTAATCAGGCCCACCATACGTAAGTAGTATGTAGCTTCATATCATTGGTAGAATATTTTTTCTTTCATATATTTATTGTACTATATTCATGGTATGCAGCTTCAGCTAATTTTTTTATCTAACAATTTTGTTTTTTTCTTAAAAGGTGGAATGACCAAGCTCTCGAATTAAAAAAAATCAGCTCATAAAATCTTTAGAGGATCTCTTTGGTCAAAATATTTTTGACAAAGCCAAAATTCTTTAGAAATCTTGAAAACATATAAAGTGTGTGAGGGACCAATACAAAAGGGATCTAAAGCTCAACCCAAAATACGAGCACTCTCCTACGATTCTAGAGATGGAGTAGAATGAAATCATTGAAGATGCAAAAGAGAAAAGGCTCAAAGATGAAGGAATTCGACCACTAGAAGGCAAAAATAGGTATGTGATAGTATTAATGTAATTATGCACTAATTAGTGATCTTTATATTTATATAATCTCACATATTTCAAACTTTTCATATATAGACTGCAAGACACATCAAAGGCTACACAAGCCAGAAAAGATAAGGTTGGCCAACACCATCTTGGCTCTTGTGGATATATGAAACTTCACGTATGACTTGTAAGTACCAGTAAATGAAATTGTGTATCAAATTTTTTATATAAAATTACAAACAATTTTGTTTAATCAAACAATACATGCAATATTGATGATATTAATCCAAAAATGCAGGGCTTTGAATTTAATGTAGCACCCATGGAAGAAGACAAACAAATATGCTTCAAGCAAGGCTATAAAGCCATGGTTGCACGCCACCGCATAGAATCCCGTGGCTAAAGCAAAGATTGTGGTGTACCGGTTCACACACAGGTAAATAGGCCTAATGAAAAATAATTCAAATTTAATACTTGATAAATAATCTATTTGATGTTAATTCCAAACATAAATTGACTATTTTTGTTTTATAAAGCAAACAATGATAACAGTGTGCATGACATTTCACTGCAGCCTTCTAATCCTGGCACAAAACCTGAACATGACGAAGGCCTTGATGTGCATCACAATGATGGAGGTATTCATTTGTTATTGAAAATTAATTATGTAATTATTAATATAATTTAACATCTTAAATTGCAATTGGTGTAACCTTTTTATGAATATTTTAGAGCATGCAAAATGTCATGGTGACGGAGTGGAGCATGGTCTTAGTGTTCAACGTGTTGAGGTTGGGGATGAACAAAATATGATTGTAGATGATGTGGCACTGTCAGGTAAAGAAAAATCCCTGTTCTGTTCTTTTTATTAATAAAATACTTTTAATATTAATAAAAAATGTTGTGAATTTAACCCATTTATTTGTTATTGCAGCGGACGCCCCTTTGGCGCAGCAGCCTCATGCTCCAAAAAAGATGAGGAGACATCATATCATAAGCTTAGAACCACAAAAGGAGAATGTTGAAGATATTAATGTTCCTATTTGCATTTACCTTAAAAATTGAAGAAAAAACTAAAAAAGAAATGATTGTTATAAACGTTGTTTGATAATGCAAGAACGTTGTCTTAACAAATGTGTTGATGAATTATTGATGAATGTTGCATATTAATGAATTTTATGTCATGCTAATGAATGTTATGTGATTATAATGGTTGATTTGTTAATGAATTATTGATGAATGTTGTGTATTAATGAATTTTATGTCATGTAAAATGAATATTATCTTATTATAACAATTGAATGTTATAGTTCGTAAATGGATGAATGAAATATGTAATTAGATGTTAATGGGGAATTTAGAGTGATTATAGGGGGGAGGGGCCAAATGAGCTTCCACCTTCATGTGGTTGGCCTTGTTAAGTAGAGAATATTAAAGTATTCTCAAAACCAAGTGAAGATCAAAATAAACCAATTAGCACCTGCCCATTTAGTTTTGAAAGTTGGAGTTCATTTTTTCATCATTTTGGGGATTATGCACAAAGCCTTGAAGACTTGTAATCAAAACAACTAGGAAACACAAAATTTTCTAATGTGTCTCAGCTTATTTGATTATAAGTCTTCAAGTATTTGAGCCGCAACAGTTCAACTAGGGGCAATGATTGTTTATATTATTAGGCATGCCTGATATTATCAGGCATGCCTTTGATATAGAGATAATTGAGGTTGAAGATAAAGGCATGCTCATATTTAGAAGAGAATTTTTTTCACAACTTAATAAAAAAATTTAGAGAGAAGGGATAGTCATTAAATTTAGCTAGTTTTTTTAGTTTTTTTTAGAGAGAAGGGATACTCATTAAATTTAGTTCGGCCTTGTAAAAACCATCCCATCTTTGATGGTGACTCAATATTTTATTTAAATCCTCTCATTTTCTAAGAGTGGGAAACTCTCAAATTAATTGTAGACGCTATGTGAGTGTTGTAGAGATGAAACATCCTCTTCTTAGAACACTCACCATTTGGATTTTACAGCCTTTGTTTTTTAGTTTGTTAGATCATCTGATTTTCTTCCTAATATCAATGTGGACTAAGTGGACTCAGAAGCTACATGTGGATTTGGTATGGTTCCTGGTACACATTGTGCATGATGCAAGGAACTATGCATAGGGTTGTTTCTAGTTTGTTGGGTAATAAATAATTGTGCACAAAATGTTAGAAGGAAGCCTTGTAGAGCTAGATGAATAATTAGTCGCTATATCCACTCCAGTCTCCAATTTTGATGAGTTTTTGTCTTTGATGTTGTTTATTATGAAGTTTCTTACTTTACGGTTTTGCCATTCCATCCCATTCTTCTTGGTTTCACACTATTATTAAGTTGGGTGATTGTGTACAAACTATACTTTTTTGTCATGATTAGGTTTGATGTAATCTCCTCTATATGAAATATGTATGAATCCCATGTTCATATTTTTGTAGTAGTTTATAGGATTAGTTTAGTTACTCAAACTACAAGGAATATTGAATTCTAGCTTGTATCCTTTTGATATTTGTGTTTCTCTTCCAACATTTTGTACCTTTGTCAAGGTTTGGGTTGGGATTGATTTGTGCTTTAGATTTTATAGTGCATTTTCAGACAAGAATTAAAGGGCTTCAGAGGTAGTTTCTAGATTCTTCTTCTAAGCTCTTTTTACAGTGTTGCTTTTTCTAGAAAAAAGCCTTATCAACATTGTGTTGATTTGTGATGCAACACTAACTTTAGGCATACAACCCTTAAAAATTCTTCACAAAAACTATATTCTAGGGAGTCATTAGGTTAGAGAAGAAGAAGGGGATACATAGATATAGTCTCATATATTTCTCAGCTTTATTTATTTATGTGGATTATTCTTTGCAATGACTTTTTTTATGATGCCAATTTAATTTAAGAAGTTACTATCCAATTTCTAAGTTCTTTTACTTTTACTACTATATCTGCCTTTGATGTAAAAGGGAAAAGTTCTTAATTTTAGTTCATGAGACTTTAGAAAATAGAGTGTTGTTATAAAAGAAAATTTTGAACGTTGTAGGTCTGAAGTTAGTTTTGCATCATTTCAATGATATTTTTGGGTGTCATGAGGAGTTTAAGTAAGATTGGATAAATTTAGTGGAGATAGTAGTTAAGAGGGAAAATAAATGTAAGGGTTTTTTTTTAGAGGGAGAAGGGGATACGTAGACAACAGTCGTAGATACTTCTCATCTTTGTTTATTTGTGTGCACTGTTATGTGTAATGACTTTTATTTATTTATGTTGATTTAATATAAGAAGTTACTGTCCAATTTCTGAGTTCTTTTACTTTTACTCATGTATGTGCCTTTGTTATAAAAATGAAAAGTTCTTAATTTTGGTTGATCTTGCTTCAGAAAATTGATTTGTTGTGAATATTTTTTTAAGGTTGCAGGTTTGGAGATAGTGTTGCATTAATCTGGAAGGTGAACAATATTTGAGATAAAATCTTGTATTCATAATTCTTCCTCAAATTCGGCAATGACATCAAATATTTCATGTGATATGACTATAGGAGATATAAGAAAATTTATGAACCAGGTTCAACAAGTTAACGCTCTTTGATTGGTTGCATGTTTCATCTTTCTTTGTCTATTGTTGTTTATAATCTATCAAGTTCCAAGCTTCCAAGTAAATAAAATTTTAGCATTATTTTCTCGCAAACGCCACTTCTTAATTGATGGGTTGCAGATTAGCGCCAACTTGAAGAGCTTTTTACTTTTCTTTGATCACATTTTGGGGTTTGAGCCCTGAGTCTCACCAACTTACAAAATACATTAAAAAATACATTCTTGAGTAGAATTTGAGATCTATTTTTGTATGTTTCTTTTAAAATTTGACACATTTTTCATTGCAAGAATTTTTATATATGCATGCATTTTTTGTCCTTAATGTATCATCTAAAAAATGTATGTCACTTCAAAATACTATGTACATACTGAGTGAGATTTGACAGTAATAGGATTACTGAAGTTTAATCAAGAGAAGGTATATTTTATCCAAATGCACATAACTAGTCCTGAGCTTATTGGAGGCTTAATATATGATCTAATGCCTTTTATTTTGTGTATTTTGATGCAGGTTTGAACAACCTTTTGTTAACAGGTTAGTTCAAATTATCTCTTATGATGGTTTGGGGTATTTCTTGCAACTATGGAATATTGTTAAATTTTTCTATTGTGTATTTTTCTGCATTCACATAGGTCAACTTTATATATGAGCATATGTTTTTTTAAAGTCTAGACATAATTCTATTATGATTCAATTCTACCTGATTACTGTTGTCCCATATATATTTTAGATAAGAATAATCAATATATGACTCAGGAGGATGACATTTTAATATTCTTGATGACCAAAATTTTCCTAATGTTGTCCAAGGTCAACTAGTATCCATAAAATTTTAATCTATTTCAAGAATATTTTAGAAAGGGGAGCAAGTTAAAAATTACAATGCACAGAAAAATCAAAAGGAATGTAAGTCATATATCTTTTTTTCCAAACTCTGTGGACCACAAGCTTCAACATCAACCATAAAGTACATTTTATTTTGAATGCCAATATGTTTAACTCTTAAGAAGAATGCTATAGATTGATTGTATTGATTATTGACCAGTGCCTAAACCTCTCAAATTTAATAAAACTCCTTAGTTCGATCTAAATCCTATGTATAACCTTGAAGACAGTAGGAAACTATCACTTCAACAGTGTTCAAATGAGTGCATATTTCAAAAGAAAACTGCAATCTACAACAATTGAATTTAACTTCTGAAACAAAGACCAATTGATGATTCAATATAAAATTTAATCAAAATATAACAACATAAACTACCATATTGAAGCTAATCCAAGGATTAATTCAAAGAACTAATTCAGAGAACAAATGGGAGAATATCACTAGGAGATTTAACAAAATAATAATATTCCTTGTATCATATAGAATCATTCAACAAAAACAAATTTCTTCCAATTTTCACAACTTATACATAAGAACCATCATGCGTAAAAACTGTCTTATAATCATAATCCTCCTCTTTCCAAACTTGCGTCACACACTTATAGACAACAAGGTAGCTACAAACAAAAATATGCAACCTTTCATAATAAGTTTTTGCATAAACTAACAAAAACTTTTTGCCTAGTAACTAAATTGCATATCACAAAAGGAACAAGTGCTATTCTCCACAAAGCTTGATGTATGCGTCCATGTGTTCCACACATTCCTTTGAATTACTGGTGTCTGTGTTCATGACAAAATTCCTGACCCAGAATTCAAGTTGTATGATCTATTCCAACTGGGCCTGTGTCTCCTTGAATTTGAAGTTATCATCTGAGATGACTTTAAGGGAAACACTTAGGACTCTCTGACAATCCGCAAGTCATTCTTCCTTACCAATAATTTATTTTTTACTGTTGATAAATAGGGGAACTCCCATCTTCATAGGGATTTGAAAATCCTTGTACTCATCATAGATATCCTCCCTGAACCTATCATGAACTTTGATCCTTTCTTTGAAACTCTCTATCACCACAAGGTCCAAACTCTTGTCCAATAATTTATCCAATTTAAGTTTGACTTATTCAAACTCAACCTTTGATCTATAGTTTACCAAATGATATTCTTACATCTTGGTGAGTTCTGTCAACAAGCAATCTAATATGCATTTCACCAAGAATGTAGTAGTGTCATTCCTCACATTCTTCATTTGCTTATTTTTTCGGGCATTTTTCTATTGCAATTCCTCATATTTTTCTACCATTTCCCACCATCAGGTGGAGGTAACATAGGTAATGCCCGACCACTGATCTTACAACTTTCTTCATATAGGGTTTTTTATTGATCCCTTTCAAACATTAATCTCTGGATTTGTACCTTCATTAATTTAGAAATGTCTATGTTCTTGTTGGAAATGGATATAGGATCAACTTCTCCCACTTTCAATTTCATCATATGACCAAAGGAACTATCCACATTGATAATTTTTTTCCTTTGATGAGGAGGGTATAAATCTCATAACAACATTGTTCCTTCATCCTCAACAAATCTAGATCCATTGAAAACATCCTCAACTCCTTTAACATCTAATTTGAACTCCTTTTTATCAGATTTAAGCATGCTATCAAAAATAAAAGAAGTACTCATATCCCATTCTGGTAATAAAATGATACCTGCTTCAATGAGCATTTGTTTTCCCTTTGCTGGGGTCATTGTCTTGATTTCCTCTTCAACCTCTTCCTTTAGTCTCTGCATGAGTTCTGCTTCATCAACAAGGTTCAATGTGGGGATAGATTCCCTTAACTTCTTACCTTTTATATTATAAAGAAATGAAATAAATTATTTAGACTTCACAAACTAATTATCAGAAACAAACTCATTGTAAACATCAATTTGGTCATCTTGGTGTACCCCCATTTTAGTGATGGTTTTGTTAGTATCATCTGGAATCTCTATTACATTGACAGTACAATGTCTAGTCACATTTTCATCATAGTTTCTTCTTCTCTAGCATCTAGAATCTCATCAAGCATCTATGCAAACTGTTGCCTATTCTCCATCAATTTTTTGTTATACTCTTCTACGGCTTCCCTTGCTTCATCCTCTTCCAATTTTTTGAATTGATCTTCTACCTCCATAGCCTCATGTTTATAATCACTAAGATGTTTCCCTTTTCTACAATTATGAATATAATGCTCAGGATCATAATTTTTTCTGGCAGTGTGATGGTACATGTGATACTCTTCCTTTAATTTCCTATCAATAATCTCATATGCTCTAGTTGAGACAACAATGAAATCACCAAAAGGTAATGTTCCTGGCATAAATGTCTATTTATGTAATGACCCATCGAAATGTTTGTTACTTTACACACTTAATTGCCTCACAATTTCTAGGTATGCTATTCTATCAGGAAAATAATTGGGTAACCATTACAGTTATTCTTCAAAGCCATATATCCTAAAACAAGTAAATTCTTCATACACATACCAATCTCCCCAATTGTGATTTACAAGCTTCCTATCATCAAAGTCTTTAGGTCTTAATTTTTTTTTTGATTTCCATGGAAACAAAAAAATCACATGGATGTCTGAACAAGTGGTATATGGGCCTTACAATCCACTCCTCAAATTTCATATAATCAGAATACTTGAATCAAAAATCCCACAGGGATGTCCATAATTGAATTGGCTGCACTTCTTCAAAAAAACTATTTTGCAAGTTCAACCCTAATTATTCTAGCCATATATTCTTTCTATGTCCATAGAACAATATCATATGCATTAATAGATAATATTGCCTAAAAATAGGGTACTCACCATTGAAATTTATAAAACCATCATGAATACATTATGCAATGTATAAAGCATAATCAAAGGGTCGGGGATCATACATTTTCATATCAATAGCCATTGTCATAGGTCCTACCATCATTAAATTTGGCACCTCATATCAATCCCTCCTATATGACCACATGACATATATGTAATTTCAATGTAGCTCTTGAAAAGGTTAACATTGTATGACAATCCATCTTCCTCAGTTAGGGCTCCACTTTTGTTCTTATGCATAGCTAATTTCCAAACCTTATAAGTGGTATCAACCACATTAAATTTATTAGCCAATTTTATAAATGATAGTTTCTTATTGAAACCTAACTCTAGGCCAAAAACCTCTTTGAAACTCTCTGTAGAAACTTTCATAAAAATTTCTCCCTCAGGATCCCTGATGCATCTTTCATCTAGTTTGTAACTTTTTCCTAAGAATTTCAAAACCTCAATCTTCACAAATACATTTGGGACTACTAGCCTACCTAGATTTTTCCTCCAAGGGTTGCACATAGGGATTTCCTTGTCCTTTCGTAGGTAATGGAAAAGGAACAAGTCATACCCTCTTCTCCTAGTCTAGATATCACCTATATTCTTGTATTTGTCCTTGAGCTTATCCCTATCAGGCATACTAAACTTTGATCTTCAAGATTTTGGTCCCGATGCCTGCATTTGAACAATTAAATATTGGTTAAGTCTACTTGGTTTCTCTACTTTCTGCTTCTTCTCTTTCTATTTCATATTCTTAGAACACTTCCTCTTACCACAAGGCTCTGATGTCAATGACTCCATTTTCAAAATCTCACATTTGAAATACTCACATCTTTGCAATTAACAGTTTTAATATCTTCAATGAATTCACAATTATGAATTCACTCTTGTTCGTGTGTATTCAATTGCACATAGAACCCCTATTTAATTTCACTTTTCATAGCAGTTTTAAATACGATTTGACAATGACCTAAAATTGGTGAACCCACTCTGTTAAAACTATGGCACCATCATTATATATCTTTGCAATGTTAGACTACATTTATCTTTTATCGACATATCCATCACCAATCAATCCATCAGGGATCGAGGTTGCATGATCATTACTCTTTCGCTATGCCAATAGGAACTTTGTCCATCGTTGTAACTGTTTGCAAAGTTAGCCCATCAGGGTATATTATTTTGATCATCGGGTATGAGCGAATCATTATTCAACACCTCCCAATAATACTTGTTACATCATCATGGCTCTTCCCGACAATCCCATCGGTGATTGGGATAGAATTTTTTATGACATTTTGATAACCCGATGACCTTTCATTGTGGACACTCTCTTCATTGGTTGTCAGGATAATAAATTAAATTGGTTGCCGATATACCGATAGCTATCAACATTATATTACAAACCCAGTCAGGCATCGGGATATCTCAAACTGATTATTCCTGATACATAATTTCTCTCGGTAATCTTCATTGCTAATTTGTTTTCTCTCATCGGGGTAAGTTATCCCGACAAGTCAATCTTTTTTCATTACTTTCTTGAATAGCTAGGATGAAGGTTGTAAATGCATGAAATTCCATAGTGTTTCCCTTTGACCACTCATCTGACATTATACTCATGAATGTATCTTCCTTGCCTTTGAGAATTCTTCATCAAACATTGGATTTCATGATGTCATAATATGTAAACAATCCTGTCAAAACAAATAAAACCGCAATAACTATTCAAGAATAACACATATATAAACAATTTCAATAAAATTTCAATTTGAAAAATTGAGTGTTAACAATGACTCTTTCTGGGGATGTGCATTCCTATTGAATGCGGCGAGATCCTGGTTATATCTAGGAAAAGTAGACCATTAAATACAATAATCAACATAAAGAACATAATATACAATATAACTCAAATTTTTCCTGAAATCTTTAGGAGAAGAAAGTTTTCAAATACTAACCATGCGTCGGTAATTCTAAAATGAAACCATCTATATCCTACAACAAATAATAATTCTCACCTCCTTTTCCAATAATGATGTAAGGACCTAACCACAAAGCATAAAATTTTCCATGTTTCCCCTTGTCCAGATCCTTTGAATTCCATTTGAGCACCCAAACACCTTCTTAGAAACTTCTCTCAGTAGTTCTTTTATCAAACAAAACCTTGATTTGTTGTTGCTTCTCTAAATTCCTATTCTGAGCAAATCTTCTACTTTCATCCAACTTTGAAATTTGATTTATCCTATCCTCCATAAAGTTTATATCTTCTATGTGCTCCTCTCTAACAAACTTATATACTGGCAGCAAATTATTCAAGGGAAAATGGGATTGTTTCCCAAACTAGCTCATAAGGTGCATACCCTATAGAATTTTTGATTGTAAAATAAAAATTAAAAAAAATTAGGAGTTTTTTTTCCATCTTCCTCATTATTAAATAATTTTTGAGAACTTGAATTGACTAGTCTAAAACACTATGTTGTTGGGAAGCTCTCGTAATCATGAAAAAAATGTATTATAAACAACTTATTTTTCTCAACAAGGAATGCTACTCTTTTTGCATATCCTTATTTTTTGTTTTAATTGTTCGTAAGTTTATATGTTCATTGGAAAGCATTATTAGCAATAGACAAAGTGATGAAATTATTTATTCAAAATGAAATAATTTTTTTCCAAAACATGAGGTAATTCAAGAAAATTTTAAAATTTGTTGAATAACATCTATATTTAGTTATATGATATGATAGCTATTTAAAATAGCACCTCATAATTGCATACCAAATTATTATTATTTTTTAAAATAAACTATTGTGGTCAAAATTTCAACTCTCACTGGACACTTTCAATGTTGTACTCATCGATAATGAGTTTTCCTGACTCCAACTTCAATGCAACTTTCAACGACAACCTTGTCGATGACATAGCATCCTCATCAAAAATCAAACCTTTGGACGCCACATTTTCAAGTAGTTGACCTCTTTTTTTATGAAAAAATGAGTCAAAATTTCAACTCCAAGCTGACGCATTCGATGTTGTTCTCGTCGAAAATGAATTTGGCTGATTCCAACCATCGACGAATATTTTGACCAAAACCTCGTCTTTAACATAGCATCCTCGTCGAACTGTGATGTGAGCCACCATAAAAAAATAGATCTTTTGACACCACATTTTACAAGCATTTGACCTCTTTTTCAACGCTAAGAAGGTTCAAAATTTAGATGCTCAAGTTGGTCACAGATCAATCGACCAAATTATTGTGACAAGACCTTTGGTAGAAAAATGGACCAATTCACGTAGAAAAATCGACCAATGCGCATCAAAAAATGAATACAATTTTAGTAGTCCAAGATGTGATGATGTCTATTGGGTTGAAGGACTGAAGTATAATCTATTAAGTGTGGCACAACTAAACGATACAAGACACCGACTAGAATTTCAGAATGGAAAGGTAATAGTATTTGATCAAAAAGGAAGTCTGATTGACATTGGAGGACAATCTAAAGGTAACTTATTTTACCTTGATACATCTACTAAAAGTTGTCTATATGCTAAAGTTGATGATGCATGGTTATGGAACAAGAGGTTATGTCATGTGAATTTTGACAACTTAATTAAAGTGAGCAAAAATAATAGAGTTAGAAGTCTACCGAGATTGAAGAAACCTGAGAATGTCATGTGCAAAGAATGTCAAGTTGGTAAGATGACAAAGTCAATTTTTACAAACCAATCTTACATTACACAAGGAATTTTTGACTTAGCACACACTGGCCTATGTGGACCTATGAGAATACAAAGCTACTATGGTGATAGATATTTCATTTTTTTTATTGACGATTAATGATGTTTGTCATGTTTTTAAAATAAAAATATGAATCTTTTCAAATGTTTAAGTGATATAAGGCAAGAGTTGAAAAGGAGACTGGAAGAAAATTGAAGTGTCTAAGATCTGACAGAGTGGGAGAGTTTACGTCTGATGAGTTTACACTCTTCTGCAATGAACATGGAATAAAGAGACCAATGTCTGCAATGAGGACACCATAGTAGAATGGTATAGCTGAAAGGAGAAACAAATCCATTATGTATTGTGCAAGAACACTGATGATTGAGAAGGGTATTTCTCAAACATATTGGAGAGAAGAAGTCAGCACTGCTACTTATACACTTAACCGAGTACAACTGAAGAAAGGTACAAACAAAACTCCATATGAGATTTGGTATGATCACAAACCAAATGTAAGTTATTTCAAATTATTTGGAAGTAGATGCTATATTCTAAAAGATTCTAGATATGGTAAGTTTTATTCTAAAGGAGATGAAGGAATATTCTTAGGATATTCTACAAAGAGCAAAGCTTACAAATATTTGAACAAGTCTACTAATAACATTGTGGAAAGTGCAAATGTAAGAATTGATGAATTTGCAGATAAAAATGATGAAGACATCAAGAAGGAACCTGAGGGCTACCAAATATTTGTATATGTTCAACCTGAGATTCCTGATACCTTACCAAAAGCACAAATCAAGGAGGAAGTTGAATAGAGAGAACTAACACTGAATGATGGAAATGAAATTCTATCAAATTTTGATCCTATTCTAGCTAAGTATATGAGGAGGCACCACTCACTGAGTAAGATTATTGGAGACAAGAATGTTGGAATTATGGAAAGAAGCAAGGTAAGAGATAATACTCTCAAATTATGCTCTTTCAAAACCTTGCTTCACATTCTTTTCCTTTTTGTGATTTTCCAAAGCACACACTATGCTTATATATAAGATAGGTCATTGGAATTACAACAATTTCAGCCATTCCAAAATAAATTACAAGTCGTCCATGTCAAAAACAAAAAAAAAAACAATTAGGTACTATGCCAAGAGCATCCATACCAAAACATAGGTCACACATAAAAGGAACAAATCCAGATAAGATATAAATATTAAATAAAATACCTAGACCAAAAATATGAAGCATGATCCACTCCAAGAGAAGTAGGGACCATGAACACGTTACACATTTCCCATACTAGATTCGTAATCACCAAAATTACTTCCTTAGTCATCTAAAACATGTAACATCACACTGTCCAAAGAACCACATCACTTTCTTGTTGGTTCCACTGAGAGGGGGGGGGGGTGAATTAGACCAATTCAAATCTAAATACTTAAAATTCAACTTACTAATTCACTCGGTAGCACTGAACACAATAATAACCGATTCAAAAAATAACTTAAACAACCATACATCTCATAATATTCAAATCAATTATTCAAACTTAGTAAACATAGATTTAACTCAGTTAATTATTGATTTAACAAGGAAACCCAATATGGGAAAACCCACTGTAGGAATTATGACCCACAATAAAATGTACCTTTCTGAAGTATGCTCAGTTAAGAACTTATCATGTTAAAGATTACAAACACATTTGCTAAATGTGACCCTGTTAAGGGATTTCCCTCAGATTGGTTAAGATCTTCACCCTGTTAGGAGTGGTCTTTCTAGAGGAATTTAAACACTCTTTTGGAATGTCACCTACATCTAGGATTTATAAATAGGACTATTAAATCCACTCGGTTAAGAGATTTTCTCTTTTACAAATGCTAATAAGCAATAGTAAAACTTTGATATGTAAATATAGAAACTACCTTTTGCTTGTGTCAGATCCTTTATGCTCACATGAATACTACCATCACATACTCCATTTGTCTCTATTTCAGACTATAGATTCTACTCTTTTTTCTTCTTTGTTCTACTCGGTAACTCTATTTTTTTAGCTTCTTCTGCTTCTTAATTCAATTTTCTAGCATCATAAAATTTGTTAATTTCTCATCATTTATATAGACATACTTTTTCCTCTTAATCTCCCTGATTAGGTTTTCCATCATTTGTGCTCAGTCGTTCGATCATCTTCTACATAAATCTCAACTCGGTAAACTGTTTAACTTTTACCTCGTAACTTGAACTTTTCTCAAAACTCACATAATCAGGTTTAACCGCTTGATCATCCCCTTAGATCTTCTCATTGAATTTTCTCGCTCATAGATCTTGTAACAAACTTCCTTTAATTCTTATATCCATCCAGATCATCATAGCCTTGTATTACATTTGATATTATCATCATTTACAATCAATATCCTGTACTTGGTAATTTTTCTTTGCAACTTCGTAACTGACTTTTTTTACTACTCAGTGCTCGGTGCTCAGTAACTGAAAACCGATTAACATAACTCTATACCAAATGACTCAATCTAGCTCGGTAGAGTAACTTTTTTCAGTGATAACTTAACTTTTTGCAATTTTTGACTTAATAAATCAATTGTACTAACTTGATAACATCAAATATATAGTAGCAAACAACTATATCAACATCACTTCATCATTGTTTGATCTGTATTTTTCACCCATTTAACTTCTCCTTTGTATGATATGGTGACTCAATAAAAATTAGTAAATCAATTGATTGACATCAATGAAAAAATAATAATTGATCTAACCATTTCTACAAACATGTATACTCATTATCACTCGGTCTTCATCATCTCCATCAGTTAATCAACAATCTCCCTCTTTGGAATCGATGGAAATACTATAGTAGTACTATAGAAATTGATGATGACAACTTTCAATATTGTCAATATCTGTCATTATTCCCTCTGAGTTGATATTATGTTTATGATCTTCAAACTATTCACTGTTCTCCCTCTTGGATAAGTCTTTTGACATTGTAGCATACATTCTGATTCTCCTTTAGGAGTAAATAGTAACAATTCATTCTCTCCCTCTTTCTTCAATATCTCCCTTATGGATAAATTTCAACAATTTGATACTCTCCCTCTTTGAAAACAATGCCAAAAAGTCATACTCCTAAAAACTTGTTTTAGCAGTGGATTATACCTTACATGTACAAATACTCATTAAATACAAAAATTTCTTCACAACTTCAGGAATCACCTAAAGTATTTCATACTAACATCAATTCAAGAATAGATATTCTAATAAATTATAGAATTAATGCAGCATGCCTCGTGCTACTTAGTGAATATTGGATAGGGGAAGAACCCCTAATTTATGTATGAGATACTCAAAATCATACTTTGGCAGTGGCTTTGTAAAGATATCAGCCAATTATTCCTTTGAATTCACATATTCCAATACCACATTCTTCTCTTGAATTTGTTATCTCAAGTAGTGATACTTGATAGAAATGTGCTTAGTCTTTGAATGCATAATCGGGTTCTATGATATATTGATAGCACTTGTGTTATCACATAAAATAGTTATAGGATCTAAGATAATGTCTTGCATACCTTTAAGTAGTTGTTTGATCCAAACAATATTCACACAATTCATGGTAAGCGCAACATATTCTGCCTCGACAGTATACTGTGAAATGCAACTCTGCTTCTTGCTTAGCCATGTGACCAATCTTTCACCTAGAAAGAATACACCTCCACTAGTACTTTTTTTGTCATCAACATTTCTAGCCCAATGTGCATAAGTGTAGACTTGCAGATCAAAATTACCTCATTGTTTGTATAATAAACCAAAATCTTCAGTTCCTTTCAGATATCTAAAATTTCTCTTGACTGCAGACATATGTGTTTCCTTCAGATTAGATGAAAATCTTGCAACAATCCCAACAACATGTGCTATATCAGGTCTATTGTAAACAACATACTGCAATTTACCATTCACGAATCGGTAAAGAGTATTATCCACCTATTGTGTCTCATCTTCTTTAGATAATTTACATCCTATGACCATTAGTGTTCCAACGGGCTTGGAATATCTCATACCAAAAGTTTTGAGGATCTCTTTGATATACTTAGCATGTGTAATGTAGCTCCCTTCTACAACTTATTGTATCTATAGTCCTAGAAAGAACTTAATCTCTCCAATCATAGACATTTAAAACTCTTTTCTCATTTCATCAACAAATGCCTTACATAAGTTGTTATTGCCTCCAAAAATAATATCATCAACAAAAATTTCAGCATTCAAAACCTTGTTGTCACTGTCACAGTTTAAGTAAACATTATTGTTATCACTTGTTCTTTGAAATCATATTTTGATTATATAAGAGTGCAACCTCTCATACCATGCTCAGTGTGCTTGCTTCAAACCATAAAGATCTTTATGTAACTTATATACCTTGTTCTTATTTGTGCTCTCAATGAATCCTTCAGGCTGTTCAATGTAAACTTCTTCTTCCAGTATCCCATTCATAAATGCAAACTTGATGTATATTTGATAAACTTTGAATCCTTTGTAAGCTGCATAAGCTAGAAGTATTCTAAGATTGGCATAAGTGAAATACAATTTTGGAGATATAGCTTGCAAAATGATTAAGTACAAAAAGTAGAATTTGAGAGTATAGCAGTATAGTTTTGGTTAAAAATATGATATATGATGAATGGAGACATGCGAGCTTAGGAGAATCTATTTTGGGATATGTATGACCTTCTGTTAAGGTTTCTTATGTTTTAGTATCGATCGCAGTAAGTTACAGTATGACAAAGACATGTGAAGACATAGTAACAATGATACATGGCAGATGAACAATCGCGATGATTGAGGGAGTATAATGCCAAGTCCAAATGTGCTAAGTTGGATTCAGATTGTGGATTACTTATGTTTTGATAGTGTATGATCGCCAACTTGGTAATTACTTTTTGTATAAGTATTAATTCTATTTTGTGATGTAATTGGAAGTAGACTAGGTAATGTAATAAGATATATATATATATATATATATATATATATATATATATGAAGAGCTTTTGAGAAGAAAAGTATGAAGAGAGTATGAGATAATATTGATGTGATAAGAACAAATGAAAGAATGCATTGTGATGTCAGAATAAAATAGATGGTGATGCAAGTTAAAAATTGAACTACCTAAGCATAACAAATGCTTGTATTGTTTACTATTGAGAAAATCATTGTAATAGAATCATATTTTTGATTGTATGAGTAGTGAGCTCAGTATACCTTTAACAGGGTTTTGTATTCCTCTAACAAGGAAATGTGCTAATGTAATAATCATCTCCTAACAGGGCTAGGTCTCCTAATAGGGACAATATGATTTTAGTGCATATTTATGGGTACCATCCCCACCGGGGTTTCCTTGACAACAATTCATGGTGTTATGAGTTATGTGTTTTGTGCTTATGTTATTTTCATTTTAGTATTTATCTGGTTAAGTTGGAATGTATTAAGTTCATGTTTAAAGTGTTGTAATATTGATTCACCCCCCCTCTCAGTATTACTTAATCCTAACAATTGGTATCAAAGCTTTTGTCCCTTCGAGAGAAATCTTAGCAGCTTAAGGGATATCAAGATGGATTTTGAAAGTTTGGAGGAAAACTTTGAAGCAACACTTGAAGACCTAGATAAAGCTAAAGAAGAAAATGGTGGCTTGAAATTCAAATTGAGAAGAGCAGAGGGATTCATCACGAAACTAAAAGAATAGCTTGAACTTTCTAGAAGTCAAAGACAAGATCTTATGGATAAGATAAAAGAAGATTCAAACAATGAAACATTAGATTAGATAAAACAACTTGAACAATAGAAAGATACTTTGAAGCTTGATCATGAAACTACTTCACTACAGATGGCTAATTTAATTCAATAGGAAAAGGATGCTAGAAACAAAATTGAAGACTGAACTTGATCACTACAAACACAAATATCTGGAATTAGAGAAATATAATCAGATCATCAAAGGAGAACTGGTTGAGGCTAAGAAACATATTGAGAAACTTCACATGAGCAGTGACTTGATTGATGAATAAAGAGATAGACAAAAACCTAAAGGAGACATGAATGGAGTTGGCTTCAATGAAGCTGAATATTCAAAGACTCAGGAAGAAAAATTAAAAGCGAAGACTAATGAAGAAAGTCATACTCTTGAAGAACCAAAAGAACAAATCAAACCTTTAAAAAGTATATGCTTTGGATGCAACAAATTTGGACACATGAAGAGAGATTACAAAAGTAAAATTCCTTACAAATCTTTTGATGGATATTGCAACAATTGTCATGCATATGGACATAAGAAAGTAGAATGCAGGAAGCCTGATCAATCTAGAATAAAAAAATATTACATTAGGGAAGAAACAAAAGCTAAGATCACATGTTACAAATGTAATAACTTTGGGCACATCACAAAGTATTGTAAGTTGTAGGTTAATCAAAATATACCACCTCCTACATGCTACAAATGTAACAATCTGGGACACATTGTGAAGTTTTGTAGATATAATGGAACTGATAATAGAAGAGGACCACCACCTATGGTTATAAAAAAGAATATTGGTGATACTGGTAAGAGTCTTGCAAAATACATGGATGAATTCAAGATCCATTTCAAAAAACCAGAAGTTGAAAACTGTGGTAAGGTATGGAAGGTAAAAGAAACAAGTGAGGTATTGGTTCAGTGAGAGTCAGTAGATGCTACTAAGCCCTCGCCTAATGCTAACATTGCTACATCGACCTAAATGGACAAGCATGACTTTAGGGGGAGCATTGGAAGGAAATATCAGAAATCTATCCAACCCCTAATTATAAGGAGTTAGCTCTTGTGAGCTTAGTGAGAGTATGTGGAGATGTTGTGGAACAAAAAATCTGTGATCTCATGGTTTCACAAATCTATATGTTGTGATTGCCAGATTGTTAATTGAATGGATTATGTGCAGAGATGATTTTACTGGGAACTGTGTCATTTTACTGGGAACTGTGTCATTTCTTTACACACAAAAGTATAAGGTCAATCAAAATAAATTTTTTATACATCATTCAAAGAATAGAGCCTAAGGAGAACAAAGATTAGAGAAAAAGAAGCAAAGAAGAAAGTGCGTTGAGCATTTGATCGAAGCATAAATTCACAAATCAATAGATAAAAGGTATTTAGATATTTTTCAAAGCTTTGGTTATGGATACTCTATTGATTTTTGATGTCACTGAAAGGCCTAGGTATAAGTTTAATAAACACCCATACAAATCAACTGAGGATGATCCTGAAGGTGCATTTTTGCAAACACCCTACAATGTTCTACATGTCAAAGACATTAGGGCTTACATTCACTGTAAGTATGAGTCTTTGGGAGACCATGAGATCTATAAAGAGATGAAAGACATGATTGGAGCATATAGAAAGATGAAAGATGAGTTCACACATCTTGAGAGCTTTAGTATCATGCGGATGACTGAACTTTACAAATTCTACGAAGAGGAATAGATTAAGATCATTATGAGCAGAGTTTACGATCAGTTCATTTGGATTGGAGATCAACCTGCGAAGATTTGCAGTGACTTAATTCATGGTATAACAGGTTTGGATAACTCTGGTGTGATCCCTGTTGTAGAGAAGAACATAAAGAAAATAATGGAAACCCTAACACATTTGTGATGGGATAAGAGAGCGATGATAGTTAATGCTATATTTCACCAAGGTGTTAGATTGATTTCAATGATTCTAGGTTATAAACTTCATTAGAATAGCCGACCTAACTCGGTATCAACAACAATGATTTTGATGGCATATCAAATGGTGAAGGAAAACATTAAGTATAACCTTTGAGAAGGATTTGCATAGTAGTTTTTGGAGAATGTGAGGAAAATCAAGAAGGATAAGTCAAAGACATTCAGGTTTGGGTCTCTATTAATACACATGTATATTCATATTGTGCATAAATTCCCTGGTATGCACCTAGAGCTTGGAAGGACAGTGAACCCACTGGAATTTAGATCACATAGAGCTATAGAAGACATAATAGAACATGGGTTGATTGGTGAGTTATTTGTGATGATCAAAATATTACAGAGACAGATGAAGGAAATAGAGAGGATTCTTGAGGCATTGGTAGAGAAGTACAAAGATTCAATCTGTTTCATGGTTGAAACTGATTGTGTTTGCTTTGAGGTAGTGCAACCTAGGATGAAGTGGTGTTATCCTTTGGGATATGAAGTTAGTTCTTAGGTCTTGAATATGCAATTAGAACACATACTATCCTCAGAAATTGATCCATCCAAAGAAAGATGGGGTACATATGAAGAGAAATCTGTGAAGATAAGGGAAGAACATACTAGAGGTGTAAGAAAGAGGAAAGTAGAAAATTTAGTAGATGATCTAGCAGCCAAGGCGGGTATAACAAAAGAGGAGATGAAAGAGGTAAGAAATAATATGATAGAAATAGCTTCTGGGTTGGTTAACATTGCTCCTATAGCCCTTCCACCTCCAAAAGTTGAAGAGGTAATCAGTCCACCCTCTACTATGATTGGCATATATGAAACTAAACCTACACCACCTAAGAGAATATCACAGGAAGAGAAACCAAGGGAATTTTTGAGAAGGAACACAAGATCCACTAGACATGACTCTGCACCTAAGAGACAAAGGACATAAGTTGAAGAGAAGGGATAAGAGAAGAAAGGAGAAAAGAAGAAAGTAGAAGAGAAGAAAGGAGAAGAAAAAAGAGGAGAAGAGAAGAAAGGAGAAGAAAAAAAAGTAGAAGAGAAGAAAGGAGAAGAGAAGAGAACTGATGTGAAACAACTCTAGAAGTCTGATATGAAAATACTGGAAAGGAGGATAATTGAGAAGGGAAAGCTGGACACCTTGATAAGATACTATGAGAGGTATGAGGCATCTGATAAAATTTTGATTGAACATACAGTAATAAATAATTTGCTTGCTTTTAAAAAGAACTTGTTTTAAGTCGAAGGAAGTATACCTGAAGAATATTATGAGAAGTTGGAAATAAGGAAACATTTAGCATACATAGAAGATGAAACAATTAGAGCACAAGAAATTGAAGACATGTTACATGTTGTTTCAGTCAAAGAAATGGAAAAGATATTAAAATATTTAAAACCTTTGCTAAGAACTAAGTCAAGATTGGTAAAGATAATGGGGAGAAGGTATGATGAAGTGATTGAGGAAATACAAAAGGTTGTGGATAAGGTTCTGATGGATACTGAACCTAAGAAGTTCTCACCACCAAAGGGTAATAAGCCTAAAACTATTAAAAGAGGTGAGTCATCAAGGATGGAAGAAATAAGTCTTGATAAATCAAAGGGTGAAGACACTAGTGAATTTGTGAGTACTGTGAAGGAACCAGATTTCTTTTTTCTGGTGTGCCTATGTCTTTGGACACATCGCAAGATGTTAATGATCCTTTTGAGAAGGATACCAACATTGAAAGAAGCATTGTTCTAGAAATGGAAGAGAAAGAAGAACATAAAGTGAGAGAAGTTGAAGCAGTGAAAGAAACAGTGGATAAAGTTGAAGAGAAAAAAAAAACGCATGTATCTATTTCTTCATATTTATTATTGGCAAGTGGAGATAAGAATCTGAACACTGATGTTGAGAGTATGTATGAGATTGAGTTGATGAATCTATCCTTCATCACATTTTCTAAAGAGAACGTGAGATATGAGCAAAAAGGTGAGAAGAAGACAAGGGTAATGGAAAGAGCAGTTGATACTGTGAAAAAATCCTACCTATACCTTTTGCTTTCCAATCAAAGGATAGTGTAGAGAACTTGAACAAAGTATTGGATGACTTTGACAGTCACTATGAGTCCTTGGAGAATATTTATGAAGAGAAAGTAGAGAAGAAGTAACTTGAGAAGAAGTTGGAGGAGATATGCAAGTCTATCTCATGGGACTTGGGCATATTGAGCAAAACTATATCTGAGGCAAGAAGTTGTGTATCACATGGAAGGAAGTTATATAGTTACTATATAAATCCTATCAGACATCTCAAAAACATTGAGGAGATAATAGAAAAGGAAAAAATAACTCTGGACAAGATGATGGATAGTTGTGAGACCTCTTCACACTTTATATTGGAGTTGGATAGAGAAGTGTCTAGGATATTGGACAAACTAAGTGTTTTGGATACAAATAAAGGGAGAGTTGTGGGAAGACATGGTATGATAAAGAGTTTAATCACTCCTAAGTTATCAATTCTTGAGACACATCTTTTTGACATGGAGAAGACAATGCAGGCCCTCATAGAACATATGCCTACCGAGCTAAAGGCAACAAAGACATCTTCTTTTCCACTGAATGAGCCGCATGTGAGTCAGATACTAGTGAAGACTTGGTATGAGTAAGTGAAGATCTTAGAGAGATCATTACAATATGTGTTAAAGATGGTATAAACTGTTTGGTAAGCAGTGGAATTTTTTTGTTATGTATTCTACATTTTTGCATAACTTTGCCATTGATGTCAAAGGGGGAGAAGAGAAGATATAAAAAATGTATAGACTAGAGAAGATATGTAAAGGAGATAAAGAATGTTGTGTATATATTTTTGGTGTTTTCATTTATGGAAACACATTTGGTATGGATGGTTGCTTAGAGTGAAACATAGTTTTGGAGATATAGCTTGCAAAATGACTAAGTACAAAAAGCAGAATTACAGAGTATAGTAGTACAGTTTTGGTCAGCGAAGATAGTATATAGTATATGATGAATAGAGACATGAAAGCTTAAGAGAAGATATTTTGGGATATGTATGACCTTATGTTAAGGTCTCTTCTATTTTGGTGTTGATCACAGTAATTTATAGTATGATGATGACATGCGAAGACATAGTAACAGTGATATAGGGCAGATGAACAATCACGATGATTGAGGGAGTATAATGTGAAGTCTAAATGTGCTAAGTTGGATTCAGATTGTGGATTACCTATGTTTTTATAGTGTATGATCTCCAACTTGGTAATTACTTTTTGTATAAGTATTAATTCTATTTTGTGATGTAATTGGAAGCAAACTAGGTAATGTAATAAGATATATATATGAAGAGCTTTTGAGAAGAAAAGTATGAGGAGAGTATGAGATTGTATGGATGTGATGTGAATAGATGAATGAATATATTTTGATGTCAAAATCAGATAGATGGTGATCTGAGTTAAAACTGGAACTACCTAAGCATAGCAGATGCTTGCATTGTTCACTATTGAGAAAATCATTGTTACAGAATCATATTTCTGATTGGCTGAGTAGTGAGATCAGTATGCCTTTAACATGGTTTTGTATTCCTCCAACAAGGAAATTTACTAATGTAATAATTATCTCCTAATAGGGATAGGTCTCCTAACAGGGAAAATATAATTTTAGTTCATATTTGTGGGTACCATCCCTACTGGGGTTTTCCCTTGTCCAAGGTTTCGTCGACAATAATTCATGGTGTTATGAGTTATGTGTTTTGTGCTTATGTTCTTTTCATTTCAATATTTATCTGGTTAACTTGGAATTTATTAATTTCATGTTTAAATTGTTGTAATACTGATTCACCCCCCTCTCAGTATTACTTTATCCTAACATCTAACTCCTCCCAATCTAGAAACAGGTGCAAAAGTATCACCATAATCTATGCCTTCTTCTTGTGCATAACCTTTTCAAACCAATCTTGCTTTATTTCTGATAACTTCACCATTCTCATTCAGCTTGTTTCTAAAAATCCATTTAGTACCAATAACATTTTTATCCATTGGCCTAGGTACTAAAGTCCATGTACTATTTTTTTTCTATCTGATCAAACTCTTCTTTCATTTCTTTCATCTAATCTTCATCATCTAGTGCATATTTAACTTTCTTTGGCTCAAATGAAGATATAAAACATGTATTGTCTCTTACCTTACTTCTAGTCATCATTCCAACATCTTTATTTCTAATAATCTTGCTCAGGGAGTGGTGTCTCCTCACATATTTTTCTAAAAAAGGCTCGGTAGATCTCGATGCTTCATCCACATCGTTTGGTTGTAGAGAAATATGTTCAGCTTCCTCCTTGGTAGGTGCTCTCAGTAAGGTGTTAGGAACATTGGGTTGTACATATACAAACTTATCAGAGTCTTTGGGTTCCTTTTTGCTTTCTTCATCATTCTTTTCTGCAAACTCATCAATTCTCACATTTGCACTTTCCACCATTTCCTTAGTAACTTTATTCAAACATTTATAGGCTTTACTCCTAGAATATCCTAAGAATACTCCTTCATCCCCTTTAGAATCAAACTTTCCTTTTCTATAATCTTTCAATATATAACATCTGCTTCCAAATTTTTTTAAATAACTCACATTAGGTTTGTGATCATACCAGATTTCATAAGGTGTTCTGTTGGTACCTTTTTTCATTTGTACTCAGTTCAATGTGTAAATAGCTATACTGATTGCTTCTCTCCAAAATTTTAGTTAAATACCTTTCTCAATCATCAGTGTCCTAGCACAATCAACAATAGATCTATTTCTTCTCTCAGCAATACCATTCTATTGTGGTGACCTTGGTGCTGAAATCTATCTCTTAATTCTATTTTCATTACAAAACAATGTAAAATCATCAGATGTAAACTCACCTCTTCTATCAGATCTCAGAAGTTTTAGTTGTCTTCCAATTTCTTTCTCAGCTCAGGCCTTATACCACCTAAACATTTGAATTGCGTCTAATTTTTCTTTTAAAAACATTACAGACATTATTATAGAATAATCATCCACAAATAGAATAAAATATTTGTCTCCATAGTAACTTTGAGTTCTCATGGGTCCACATAAATTAGTATAAACTAAATCCAAAATTCCTTGTGTAACATAAGTTTTTCTTCTAAAACTAGATTTAGTCATCTTACCCATTTGACATTCTCTGCACATAGCATTCTCAGGTTTCTCTAATCTTGGTAATCCTCTTACTCTATTCTTTTTACTCACTTTGATCAAGTTTTCAGAATTAACATGACAAAGCCTTTTGTGCCATAGCCAAACATCCTCAACTTTAGCATACATGCAACTCTTCATAAAAGTATCAAGATAAAATAAACTACCTTTAAATTGTTCTCTAGTAGCAATCAGATTTTCCTTCTTATCAAAAAATTTCACTCTTCCATGTTGAAATTCTAGTTGATGACCTATGTTATTTAACTATACAACCCTCAAGATATTATACTTTAATCCTTCAACCCAATAAACATCATCACATCTTGAGTTATTCGGTAGAATTATAGAACCTTTTCATCAGAGGGTATGGAGCATTATTACCAAATCTAACATATCCTCCATCATGATTTTCCAAGGAAATAAAATTAAGTGTGTCACCAGTCATGTGATGTGACCAACTACTATCTATAATCCATGTTTCATTATTACTTACTTTTGATATTAGGGCTCTTGTTTCTTTTTCATCAGAATTGTCTTTAATAACAACATAAACAACTTCTTTTTCCTCACTATCATCTGAATCATCATCACTTAAATCTTCATTAGCAATATGACAAGATTTCTTACCTTTTTTTTGTAGTCTCTGAACCTCCTAAATCTGTTTTCTCTTTTATCCTTATCTTTGTTGTCCTTCTTCTCTTCATTATCTTCCTCAAGGAAGTTAGATGCAAAATGATCAATCTTGTTACAGTTAAAACATTTCAAGGGTAACTTGCCTCGGTATTTTCCTTTACCTCTTTGTAGCCTTCTAGCCAACAAAGCTTCAAACTCTCTCTATCTCATTCTCTTCATCTGTAGCATATAATTCTTCCAAACCACTTTAACAGCTATAAAATATCTCACTAGCATTGCTCAAATATCCATCACTAGGTCCAGAATCTTTAGATATTCCTATCTTAAAAGATGACTTAAATGGATACTCAATCTTAGATGTAGTAGGTAAACTATTATCAAAATGATTAATCTCAAATGCAACTAGCTTACCAATAGTAGCATTAAGAGAAACATTCATCTGAGAATGGATCTCAACTCTTGTATAGAAGATACTCGAATAACATAACTCGGTAGCAAGGTTCTCAAAATTTTTCTTGTAACATCTTCCTCTATTATGGCTCCACCATCTCCTCTGATAGAATTTACAATCTCCTTAAGTCTAGTGTTGTATTGTATTATGTTTTCTCCATCTTTCATTCTCATTGAATCAAATCTGCCTCTCAGACTTTCTGCTTTGGCTTTCTGAACATGCTAATCTCCACCATTTTTCAAAATAAGTTTATCCCAAATTTTTTTTGAAGTATTACATCCATCAAGTTCACCATATTCGTAGTCGATAAGTGTAGAAGCTATCTCAATCATAACTTGTGTGTGTTCTTGCTTCTGTCCTTGCTCAGTGATTTTCAAAGGTGCAGTAGTCGGTACACCATACTCATTATCAAGAAAATGAAGTTCATATTATCCTATACCAGACACATGCAATCTCATCCTACTTTTCCATGTAGAGAAATGTTCCATATTTAAATTTGGTTCTTCCCTCTTATAAATCTTTAGATATTGACTCAAGTCCTTTTAAACTTAACACTTCACAAAACTAGTTCTCTGATACCAATTTTTGGTCCCATTGAGAGGGGGGGGGGGGGGGAATCAGACCNTTTTGGTCCCATTGAGAGGGGGGGGGGGGGTGAATCAGACCATTTCAAATCCAAACACTTAAAACTCAACTTACTAATTCACTCGGTAGCACTGAATACAGTAATAACCAATTCACCAAATAACTTAATAAATTAAACAATCATACATCTCATAATATGAAAATCAATCATTCAAACTTAGTAAACATAGATTTAACTCAATTGGCACCATATTTAGCGAGGAAACCCAATATGGGAAAAACCTTTGTGGGAATTATGACCCATAATAAAAATGTACCTTTCTAAAGAACGCTTGGTTAAGAACTTATCCTATTAAAGATTACAAACACATTTGATAAATGTGACCCTATTAAGGGATTTCTCTCAGATCGGTTAAGATATTCACCTTGTTAGGAGTGGCCTTACTAGAGGAATTTAAACACTTTTTTGGAATTTCACCTACATCTAGGATTTCCAAATAGGACTATTAAATCCACTTGATGAAGAGATTTTCTCTGTTACAAATGCTAATAAGAAACAATAAAACTTTGATCTATAAATATAGCAACTAACTTTTTCTTATGTCATATCCTTTATGCTAACATGAATACTGGCATCACATACTCCATTTGTCTATGTTTCAGGCTGTAGATTCTTCTCTTTCTTCTTCTTCTCTATTATGCTCAATAACTCTATTTTTCAGCTTCTTCTTTTTCTTATTTCAATTCGCCAACATCATAAAATCTGTTAATTTCTCATCATTTATATAAACATACTTTTACCTCTTAATCTCCTTCCTTAGGTTTTCCATCATTTGCGCTCAGTTTTTCAATCATCTTCTTCATAAATCTCAACTCGGTAAACCGTTTAAATTTTAACTCGTAACTTGAACTTTTCTCAGAACTCACATAATCATGTTTAACCACTTGATCTTTTCCTTAGATCTTCTCATTGACTTTTATCACTCATATATCTTCTAAAAAAGTTCCTTTAATTCTTATCTCCATCTAGATCATCATAGCCTTGTATTAAATTTGATCTTATCATCATTTACAATTAATATCCTGTACTCAGTAATTTTGCTTTGCATCTTGGTAACTGAATTTGTTCACTACTCAGTGCTCGATGATCGGTAACTGAACACCGATTAACATAACTTTATATCGACTGACTCGGTTTAGCTCAATAGAGTAACTCTTTTCAATCATAACATAACTCTTTGAAATTTATAACTTAATCAATTAATTGTACCGACTTGATAACATCAAATATATAGTAGAAAACAATTATATCAACATCACTTCATCATTGTCTAATCTGTATTTGTCACCCATTTAACTTCTCCTTTGTATGATATGGTAACTCAATAAAAATCTGTAAATTAATTGCTTGGAATCAATGCCAGAATAATAACTTATCTAACCATTTTGACAAACATGTATACTCATTATCACCCGGTCTTAATCATCTCCATTAGTTAATCAACATTTCCAGTTGTATCTGGACCTCCATACGCTACAGTGAGATCCACACTCCATGTAAAAATGCCATGTCACTTTCCATCTATATATGGCTGAAGCTATCAGATGACATTTCCAAACTAGAACAACAAATGATCATGATTGCATAACTTGGTAACATTGTTTTTGGATCACTAGGAGTTATTTATAGATCACCAGTAGACACCACAACCAAGACCTAAACTTGAAAACAATTAAAAAATCATCTACACATATACAACCCTTATTTTTGGAGTGGAAACCTTCCAGAAAATATAACTGAATAGATGTCATCTGCAAAACATAATTGTTATCTTCAAATGCATACCATTGCTACTTAAGTATAAAATTTTGTACCTAAGAATATAACATTAAAACATGAAAAATAACATTCTCATATGATCTCTAGAATATATACCCATCTTCCACTATTATGTATCATATTATGTCCAACACAACCATACAACTACCAGACCAAATTCATTTTTCTAGACTTATCTGAGCCACTAGATATACCTGAACATGACCTCAACACATACCTCTAGACCACAATGCTTGACATCAATGACAACAAAACAATAACAACAAAGCACCATTTCCAACAAAGTTTTAAAAATTAGACATATCCGCTTGAAGTGAAGGTCCTATATTTACAAATTCAAAGACAAATCAAAAAGCATAAAGTATTTGATCAACAATCATTCATTGTCATGGAAGCTTCAAGAGATGTTGGAGGATAATAGGGAATCTCTGATTAATGATTGGATTGTACTTATCTCAAAAGGGTTTGGTATGATTTCATGTTGTTCTCATATTTCTATAATTAAGCTTCAGATCCAAGTTTTATCATTGCAAGATATCATGTGATTCACATATTTTTGAGTCAGTTTCAATCATATCATTCAGGTTTTTTCTCTAACAAACTTGAGTAGGAATCTAGTTTACATTAATGAACTTTATTCATTAAGCTCATATAAATGTTATACATACTTAATATTCAAGAGTACACACATTATTCCAATTTCAATATGAACTATTTGTGGAAGTGGAAATCACCTAATGGGGGTTGAATAAGACAACCCCCTTCATAGCCACAACTACACTATCTTTATTTCAAAGATTTAGCTATAAGTACTAAGATAAATGAAAGACTGGAAAATACTTTGGACACAAAGAAAAAGCACCACTCCAAAACTCATCAGAAAAACTAGGCCGAGGGAGTTGTTGTGTACCATTGACTTGGTTAAAGATATTTTAAAGTGCTATTGACCTCCCAAATTTGGCTAAAATTAGGAAGAGGCCCAATGCAATGTCTCATTAGTCTAGATCTATAATAGGGTGTATAAATTCATTAGTTTGGACAAGGGAACTCAAAATTGACAATGACCTTCTAATTTCATCTCAAATCTTAGATATAGGTGCACTGAATAATCATCTTTTCATTTCTTTATATTATTTGAATTTTTTTTAGTAAATAACATTGTTTGTTTATACTTATATCCTTATTATTTATTCTTTCAAATCACTCTAACAATATTTTAGAGCAACAAATGATTATAAATCCTATGATAATTGATTAACTCTCTTGAACAAGAGTTATTCAATCATACCCACCTCTTGGTGGATTTATATTACAATATTTAGCTGAAAGAGAGCCTTGGTCCTAGAATTGTCCACTATTGTACCAAATGGTTGAGTTGAAGTATCAACAAGAAGGTAAGAAATAAAAAATTCACATATTTCTTGAGTTGGTCCTTGGAATGTTTATCCTTTTCTACTATTTCAACCAATTTGGTATTTGATGCTTGGAAGTTGTGCATGTGTCCATCATGAGAAGGACCAAGATCAATCTAATTAATGTTGAAGTCATTAATATATTTTTAATAGTAGGTTGAGCTACCTCCACATGTGTATCCCTAGAAGCAAAATATTTCATCAGCCTATAATTTTTTTTCTACTTCTTTGGCTAAGGATACTTCTAAAGTAAACTTGTAGCAACATCATATTGGGAAATGACTAATTTAGTCACCCTTATTTTGTCACGATAAACAATTTTTTAATCAATAAGAGGAGTAACTAGATGACATGATAGTAAAATTTGGAGTGGATGGTAATGGCCTTGTAGGTGTAGTAGTAAATTGTGGAAAACATTATTGGATATTATACGATAAGAAAAAGGAAGCAAAAGGGGTAGATCTAATTTCCAATTGCACAATCTAAAGGAAGATGTCCCAATAGGCTCAAGTAGGCATTAAGCTCTAAATAGGTCAATGATCCTTTACTGTTAATGATATTGGAATGATAGATTATATGATAATTCGAGATAGAGGGCCAAATAAGAAAATGTAACTAATTTTGGGAAATACAGATTGACAGAAACCATACAGACACTTTTAATGACTTGAAACGAGATCCAGAAGATTGTATTATCCTATAGTATGAATTTGAAGTGATTTTACATAGTACAAAATAAACTAGAAATTTTTTTCCTGGGAACAATTTGGAGATCTTCACTATGTTCCTTATGACACAACAGAGGTCGCCCAAGCAATGGTACATGCCAGTTGCCTATTTTGGTACAAGCTATTGAGATTGAGAGTGAAGCACAACAGAAGAAACCCAAGCAGGTTACAGACACAAATGAAGACAAGGGTGATGCACACAGTACATAGATCGAGCATAGTGGTAGAACAACTCAAGGTGATGCACGAAAAGATACCACTGATACAACAGAAAAACGTGAAGGTAACATAGAAACATTGAATAGTGACACCACGTCATCTACCAAGGCATCTTCCCAAGTCATCACACTGAGTACCGAGCCAAAAAAGTAAGAAACTGAGCAAAAGGCTCAATTAGCATTGACAAGAACTCCTTCATCGAGCACCAAAGAGAAGAAGAATAAAAAGAAGAAAGGAAGAAAGTGTCCCATGACACTTGATAAAATCATTGACATTATTGATTGTGATCCACAAACACTTGACCCTGAAGCTTTAACAAGGTATGGTGAACTTTGCACCAAAAAAGTAGCATAGGATAAGTTGAGGCAAGAATGCAAAAGTACACAGGTGCTAGAGACCACTAAGGAGATTCAAATGCAAGTTGTTCCTAATGTGAACATAGATGAATCAAACCCCATACTTGATCAACTTGCACTACTCACCAAGGAAATTAACAAACCAGACATTGATGCCAAGCATAAATTGAAAGAGAGAGCTGAAAAGAAGATATAATATAAAGTTACTGAAAAGATCAGCCAGGTAGTGGCAGTAAACATGGTAACTTTGTCTGAATTTGTAAATGGATTAGAAACTATTATATCTGAAGCCATTACAATTCTACAATAGTTATGCACTTTAGATCACTTCACTATCGAGATTAGTGAAAAGATGAAGAAATTAGATCAATATCTAAAAGATAGTGCTAGCATTCTATCAACTGAGAAATATGCATTGCAGATGCATTACACCAAGGTTCTAAAAAACCAGCGGTTGAGACTAGATTTGAAGAAATAGAAGGAAAAAAATCAAAGAATAGGTAACCGAGCTGTAGACAATGTTACTACCACATTTAGTTATGATGCAGAAACACGTGACATTGGAAAAGAATTTGATTGCCACCCCAAAATTTTCAGTCATCGAAAGCATATATGATATGCATGCTCAACTAAACTTAGAACTATTAACCCTTGAGCATTTAAAGGAGGAATGGGAGAAGCTATTGGAAAATATCAAGCAAGCCCATCCTAACATTTTTGACAAATTGTACATTTTATTCCCTTTGTCATTATTTTCAAAAAGGGGGAAATATATGTATATATGTCTAGTAAAAGGGGAAACTATAATTAGGGAGTCATATACATATACCAAGCATGTAAAAAGGGGGAGTCACTATGTACAGTAATTTGTAAATGATCAGTTTTTGATACTAATGCCAAAGGGGGAGAATGTTACTCCAAATGAGCTTTGAAGGTTGTCATTAGTATTCAAGCACTTAAATGGATAGTCGGTAACATATTTACAAATAGATCAGTCGGTATAATCATTGAAGTACAAAGTTAACCGAGAGCACTGATCACGTGCAAATTTAACCGAATGCAGTGATTACCGAGCAAACAGACTTTACCAAGAAACAATATAAACCAAGCACACAGTCTACATTGAGAGACATAGACAACACCAAACACCGAGCACCGAGAGACAACATTTACTGAGTGGACCAAAGCCACATAAAAGTTTGTCATGGAACATCAATCTAGGTAACAAATTTTTTCCAACCTGGATAACGGTTTACAATGATCGAGGAAAAAATTAATTATGGATTCAAAACATTAATTTTTTATATCTCCTATGTTTTTATGATCAAGGTAAATTATATACACCATTGATCTTAGGTTAGGGATGTTATTGTAAAACCCTAATTAGGTCATAAGGTTTGATATATATAATGCAAAGATGTCATTTTTTTAATGTATGCTGATCAAGTAGCCGCCATACTACGGACATCAGAGATCAAAAAAGGGTTTTAGGACAAAAGACTACATTGCAGTAATTAGTTTTCAGAATAGAGGCAAGCTACCAAGCAGAATAAAGAAGAAGGTATTATCATTCACATTAAGGTGATATGTTTTATATGTACTTAAAGGATCTATATCAACAATAGTGAGATTGTATTTGTTCAGATCACAATTCTGTTACTCTCTAACCGAGTGCACACATACTTTGTGTTTCTAAATCCTCTCACGAGGTAGATCTAATCGATCTCATTGTTACTCCTAACAGGGTAAGATCACCAGAAGTGATCAATCTTTTTAAGCTTTAACATACTACTTTATTTACTACAGTAGTGAAGTTTTGTGGGTCTCATCCCCATCAAAATTTTTACCTTCTAACATGGGTTTTCTGTGATACCGAAATACTAGTGTCATGAGTACTTAATTTTCATGTATGTGTATTGTTTACTTTACATGCATTTACTTTTTAGCAGTGACATTACATGTTTGGTGTATTCAATCTACTCAGTCAATTACTACAGAACATTTGGTTACAAAGATTAGTTTGAAATTTTTTAAGGGTACCGATTCACCCATCCCCTCTTAGTACACACCTCTCCATTATCACAACATATAGAAGGCCAAATAAGAAAATGTAACTAATTTTGGGAAATACAAATTGACAGAAACCATACATACACTTTTAATGACTTGAAACAGGATCCAGAAGATTGTATTAGCCTATACTATGAATGTGAAGTGATTTTGCATAATACAAAATGAACTAGGTATTCTATTCATTGGAACAATTTGGAGATATTCACTATGATCCCTATGATTTTACCTAAAATTTTAATAGCCAATCCACTAGGCCCCAAATTTTTTGGAATAGTTTTGATAGATATGCTACCTATTCCTATACATATAAAAATAGGGAATAAGTTTAGATGAAGGGGTTTTCCTCAGGAAAGCACTTGTTTGGAATCAACCTTGAAATAAAATAAAGGAAATGAAAGCATGTTGTCATATAGTAGATGCTAGATCTGAAAAAAAAAATATGTCATACCTTAGATATGCAAATGATTCTTTGAATGTGATCAAATATATTTATGCAATAGCTTTGGATAAACACAAAAATTCAAAAGGAAATCTGTTAATATTATGAAAAAGAACAATTAAGAGGGGGGGGGGGGTGAATTAGTTGTTCCCCAAAACCTTAGGCCTCACACCCTTGAACCTCAAAATACTCTAACTTGTGTAATCTTAAATCTGATATAAATAAATAGAGTATAGAACATACATGCATATAAAAATCAGAAACACATCCGCACAAGTTGACACTATTTTTATCATGGAAATCCTGTTAGGGGAAAAACCATGGTGGGGCTGATTACCCACAATAAGAAAATACCTTGTTAGAAGTATAACCATATTAGAATATATGGGGAATGCACATGCATTCAGACTCACTTCCTAGAGCTCACTTCTCAAATGAAAATCCTTAGACTACAACCCTAAGGAAGGCTCACTACCTTTCAATCTAATCACTATAATGATCCATACAAATTTTTGTAAACTATGTAAGTGACATCTACGTCATGTTTGATACAAATCCAATGTAGAAAAATGAAAATCTTTGTTTAACCCATTGTTGAAACACTTCTGATTCTCACTTAATCATTCTCTCCCTTTTCTATCCACCTCTAGCATCTACATTCATGATTTGTACCTTGAATTTACCATAGTTAATCATTTTATATCAAGAACTAGATCTACAAAAACTTAACTCACCATTTCTTCAATCAATGCACTAGATTTCATGATTCAAATCCATCTCTAACTGTTACGTCATAGCCACCATCTATAACCACCACCTCGAGATCATAAATCTCCCATATTTCACAATTTATCACATGCGCAACATGAATTACCAACTAAGTCAACCATAGACACGAACAATAATAAAAATATTACCATTGACACTATTAGGGTTTTTACTTGCAGGGCCTCTGAAGGATGCTTTAATACTTAGACAACTCTATGACTCCCAATGCCTTTTAAAATTCTGACTCAAGCAAGAGAAAAACACTAATTGATGAGGTTTTTGATAACACTGGGGATACCTATTATCACCTCCTTCCTTTTGAGATCCACTAACTCAGGCAGGTTTTACCTATGACTGATTACAATTTTGACAATATTTTAGAGTGGATTTTACTTTATGTGTTGAATGCTCTATATTAAATGGAAATGTATATAACAATACAGATGACTATGACTATTCTAAGAAAAATCTTGGCAATCCAAATCAATATCTTAATGATAGCATACATCAACATAACTAGGAATTGCATTCTTCTTTCCTTTTATAACTCTTATGAATCTAGAAGGAATAACCTATTTGATTTTCTCTTTAAGAAATCAACAAATTTCAACTATGATCCTCAAGAGCACAATTGACTCTATAAAATATTCTGAAAGTGATTGATTTAAATAGTTTTTGAATGCTTGGATGATGATGAATCACTTGACAAATTTTAGACCAGTGCCTATCCTTGGGCAATAGAGTCAAAAAATGTAAATCCACAAGGATATATAGAAGCAAGAATACTGTAGGATGCCTCACAAGCTACATAAAATTTAGATAAAATGCTTTGCAAACTATCCTATCACTTCTACAATATTGTATCAAATCCTCACTCACTGCAGTACTCTCTGAAACTACTCACAAAGTTTAATTCTCCCCTTAGAAGAAACTTGGAAATAATTAGATAGCTACCTATCAAATTAAACATAAAAGAGTGTATACATTAAGTAAAGAGACAACAATAATGTAGAATAAAGTTGCACTGTGTTTTTATTCATATATTCTGCTTCAAGTACATATAAAGGCTAAAAAGCTCAAAAAACACAGACTGAAATCTAAAAGTTTGTCTTACAATTATATTTCATCCTCTTCTAATTACAATTTTGATCTTATATATAGGTCCTTAACCATCTTGGAATCCTTTATTTTAGGATGCAACAAGCTTCAGATGGTTTAAGGAACCTAACCCTAAAAGTACAGAAAAGACAAAAGAAAAGAATGAAGAAGCGGTGGGAAGACAAAATAGAGGATAAAAATCTGATACTCTTTGTCCTTCCTAGAATCTGGCACCTTTGTCTGACAATGTTCGGGATAGCTTATGGTATTTGCAACAAGACTAAGTGACCTCCATTATAGGATAACTTACACTTATCTCCATAAATAGCTAACCTCCCTATGCTCAATGATCAGGTGCCAAGTGTTCCCCTCTACTCTTCATCAAGTACTTCCTCCTCAATTACAAGCTTCTTCTTCTTGGGCCTAGTCATCAGGTCCCATGCTGTCACCTCATCATCTGTAGGCCACTTGAACTTCTGAGTGTTCTGTACCTGTGCCTTTTGCCTTTCCCACTTGACATCAGTGATGCTTTTAACATCCACTAAAAATTTATTGATGTCAGTTTCAGCTTTGAAAGCCTCATCCAAAATCTTATTAAAGCCTTCTAAATCCAAATTAGATCCTGAAATGAATGCTTCATTACTAGGCATCTTGCTGTCAAATTCATTCTTCCAGGTCTCTAAGGCCTTTACCTGATCATCTTCTCCTTTAAGGGGAGGAACAAATCTGTTGAAATCTGAAGAAAATAGGCTCAACTTAGCCTCTACTTGGTTCAACTTTCCTTTGAAGAATCACAAGGCCACATTAACCTTTTTAATCTCATCTTCTACTTCTGTCACCACCTCAGGCAAGTATGATCTTAGGGGCTGCAAGGAAGCAAGTTTTTCAAATAACTGCACCCTAGAAGACCATTTGACAAAATAGGGGTTTAATATAGCAAGGTACCATGTTATCTCTGTGTGTAGGGTGGGAAACTTATTATATGCATTGAGGATGACATCTGTCTTATCCTTCAATATGTCAATCATGTGTTGTAAAATGCATCTGAATGCATTTAAGGCTATTTCATTTTTCTTCTCTCCCATGTCATCCTTCTCAACCACCTCTTCTGATTTTTATTTCTCCTCAATTTGCAAAGGCTATTATGAAGGCACATACACCACTGTAGGTTTCTCTTCTAATTGCTTCATTAACTCACCAATCACCTGGTTCTGTTGATGTATCTTGATATGACACATCTCCTGATCTTTGGCCAAGGCACTGGTCTCTTCTACCAAGATGCTACACTTATCAAACAATTGCTTTGTCTTGTCTTCATTTAAGTGTGCCCAATGAGTCATGATCTAGGAAATCTCTAGATCCCCTGTATTCTGTACTGACCATACCATCTGATTGCCCACCATATTCTCCTGGATGTTTACCAATTGGGGTTTCTGATCTTTTGGGCAAAGGCTCCACATGGAAAAATCTTGAGACTTTGGGCTATACCCAAAACCCTTTATCATGTCTCCCATTTGTACTTCACTTGCCATTTTCAAGTCTGGCTGCTTCTTTATCTGATCAATGATAAAAGTTGAGGCCAAGTCCTAGCCCTCAGCAAGCAAAATGCCACTGTTTAACACCATCTGCCTGGCCTCATCTGGTGAGATATCCTCACTTTCAGGGTCATATGATTATAAGGCTAATAGATCCTCATTAGTGATAGTCTCCTCTCCATTGAATTTTAATTGAGTTCTTATTTGCTCCTTCTTATGCCACCTTAAAAAATCTTTAAACTCCTCAGTCTTGATGAAATTATCATCGCTTAAAAATTGTTGCTGATGTATTAATCTTTCATCAATACATGACTTGAGATGCAAATCAATATTATCCTCTTCATCTAGTTGTTTCTTCTTTCCTTGTCTAATTAATTTTCTTAGGTTATGGTCATATAACCTATTCCCAGGAATGAGAACACTTACTTTATCCTTTTTCTTTTCCTGCCTAACAATTGAAGGCTGACCTATGTCAACTTTTTGCCTTTTGGCTGAAGGCTCCTCTACATCATCTGGCTGGGAGAACTCTATTAGGTCAATGATATGGCCCTCTCCTCCTTGCAACTATGGTGCCTCTACAACATCTTGTTGAGGCTGATCATATTGAGGTGGACGGGCATAGTCACCATCACTACAAGTTTCATATTCTGATTCTGAATGATTAGACTCCTGAGCTCCTTTTTTATCTAGAACATTATCAAGTTGGTCACAAAGCACATAGAAATTATCAATCATGGCTTTGATCCTATCAAAATAGGGCAAATCAGGGTAAAATCCTCCAAAATCCAACCCATTTCTTCTTATTTTCTTTTCAAGATTTAGCAACTCCTGAATCCTTGCTCTCCTTGTTCTGATTTCATCTTCATCAAGAAGATTTCTTGATGCAACTTCTTCTATACACTCACAATGAACATTTGAATTAGGGATTGTGGGGGTCAAAAGCTTTCCAACTCCTACCATAAAGCCCTCAACATCAATATATCTATATGAGGCTGCCCCCATTCTGCAACTCTCCAACCACTTGTTGACTGTGTCAATGACACCTTTGCCAATAGTAAAATTAAAGATCTTAAACTACCTAGGGGTTAAGGTCCCCTTCCTGTGTGGTGCAAAATGCTCATCATCTATTAATAACAGCTGCCAGATGAATTCCATGGCAGCAAATCTTGATGGCACATGGTAGGGCAAGATATGGGGTGGATGTATACATCCATATACCCTGATCATGGTAAAATTCTCTTCAAGAAAGAAGTCTCCCCAGTTATGATCTCCCTCCCATTTGTCTACATAATCACAAGGCCTTAATAGTTGTATCAACTTGATTGGGAGGCTGGTCTTGGTGATGCCCATGCTCTACATTATTGGATATACGATCCAGTTCTCAAACGCACAGTAGTCACAATCTTTGGATGTATAGTTCCAAATCCTAACCCAAAACTAAATGGGATTAAGCCTCTCCTAGAAAATCATTTAAGGATCCAAGTTGTTCACATCCATGATCCCAAAATTAAAATGTAAAAGGAGATGCATGAGAATGGAATAGTGGAAGAACCTAGGTTCTTTCTCCTTGGGATCCTTCATCTTCTTCTGTGTTGCTACAAAACCTTCATGCATCTTGTCAATGATGTATTGTATGTAATCATAGGTAGTGCTAGAATGCACCTCTTGTAAGTCCAGCAGCATCATCAAAACTCCAGCATTTATCTTTTCAGCTCCTCCATCTATCCCTAGCACTCTACATAGGGCATAGGCGATATACTTAATATAAAAATGCAGGTCCTTAAAGCAATAGGGTGATGTCCCAGGCATAGGAGTAAGATGGTTCCTAACCTCCTTATGCATGTTTTTCTATAATTGACCCCTACCAATACCAGGTTTTAACCTATACCTCTCCTCTTGCTTAGTAATATTGATTTTTGTGGACATAGTGCTGTATAAGCCAAAGGCTTGCATAAATGAGTTTCTGTTCAAAATAAGCAGGGCAGTGCCATCATTTTTCTTAATTGTCTTGGTCATGACATCATAGTGACTGGCAAGACCTAAGAACAAGTCTACATCTATATAGACATAAGGGACAATTAACCTAGCTAGACCACAAGTCCAAGGGTTTGATATTGGAATAGCCTTATCATAATTGTTATAGAAGTAGTTGAAAAGAGAAAAAACTGTTGATCCTAGAGTGTGAGCATCTCTGATCTTACAGTAATCATCTGTAAGCACATTAAAATTTGCCCTTTTGTTCTGTGTAGAACATGGCAGCAATTTCAAGAATTCATCAAAATAATTCCTCTTCCCTTTAGCATCATCATCTATCTCGTTGCTTCTCCCACTGGTAGAAGCCACACTGACTGCTCTACTCATCTTTTCTTTGTTTCAATCCTCTTTTCTTTACCGACATTGAAGCAAATCTTCTCTCAAGACTCACTTCTCTTCTCTGTGCACTGTTCCCAACACTTCAAAACTTGACAATCAATTGAGTACTCTGCAACTTAACCAATTTCTTCTTTCAACAAACATAAAACCTAGCACTTCTTCGCTCTGTAATTTTGAATGCAAGATAAGTTAAAAATGAACCTTCAATCAAATTTTTATGGTAACTATTTCAAGTACACAACTCATCATTTGAGAATCATCAATTCTGTCTTCAATTCAGCACGCTGTGAAATTAATTGAAAACCTAGCCGTAGTTCATGAGTGTGACAGGAAATCAAATTCATATATGTGTATCTTTAGAAAAATCCTTATAAAATTTGAAGAAGGTGACATGCCTCTATGTGATTGGCTCTCTGTCAGACATCTCAACTACCCTTTACACACAGTAATCAATATCCTAGAGTGTCATTGGACGCCGAATCATTCATTGTTGTCATGTTAGCAACTTCCGCCTTTTCTAAAATTTCATATTGGGCGACTACGCGACCGTGTATTATCTCCTTGTCTCTGACCCAACTCTTTTAACCCTTAAATCTTTTAGAGACCAAGCGACTGTGTTATTTTCTTTTCCTGGCTAACCATAGTCCACTTCTGGCGACTACGCAACTGAAGGAAACAAAGTCACCAGATGAAACACTTAACTCAAATTTTATTCGGAGACCCCATGAATAGTGGTTATCTTCACCTTTTACTGTTATCTCCAAGTCGCTAAATGTTAATTTTCTCTACGAGACCCTATGACTAACCTTGGTCGCTCAATCGTTGATTACAAATGTTAGTTGACAATTCTTTCAGAGACTACGCAAAAAGCATTGGCCTTTGGTTTTAATTCAGAGACTACTAGACAAAAAAATATCTCCAAGTCGCGAGAACTTTTACCTTTAAGCCCTTTGAATTAGAGACTTCATGACCACTGTTGATCTTCTTATCTTTGCATCCAATGGCTTCGCTAAGTCGCTGAATATTTCTTAATACCTTTATATTATTTGGAGACAACGTGACAACAAAGAACTTTATACCCTTAGTCTCTTAATCGCCATATGACCTCATTCCTTTGGGAGACCATGCAACTACCCCTTATCTTTTCACTTTGTGGACACGTGTCCCTTTTAACCTTTTTTCTCTGAATCGCTGAATAGACACTGACTTAGCATTTTAATCCAGCGACTACCCGACTGTCTTTCATTCCAAACTGCATGTGGTTTGTCACGAACTAGACATCTTTTACTTAAATATCAACCTTCTTGGAGACTACACGACAAACATTTAACATATCACTCAACTGCAAGCCAATTCAGAGACTACGCGACTAGTACAATCGCTAAGTCTCATAAACATTTACTAACTGTTGGCTCCTTCACGCAACACCATGACTTAGCAGTTTGCCCTTTTTCTGATTACTGACATGTTTCTTTAATTGGAGACTTCACGACTGAAGGGCTCTACCAAGTCTCATAAAACATAAGGAATATTCTATTTTATCAAGAGACATCCCGACAATAGTTGATCTCCAAGTCTCGAAACAAAGAGGAATATGCTGTTAGGATCACGCAACTAGGCGACTATGATATAAAACACATGACTTAAGTTGTTTTTAAAAGGTAACGCCAAAAGAAAAACATGATGAACATTTTAGGGTTTTTCTCATTTTGGCTTAGAGTAGGACCTAGGGTTTTGAGGTTTTGCATTTTCATATGGATTTTGACCTAAAGACCCTAAAAAATTCAAAAGGGATATTTCAAGGACGAGAGACTTCTAACCTTAGGAAGGAAAAGGGCATGAGATCACAAAATTTTAGGGCAACAGACCAGGAGTAGGAATACAACCAACAGTGGCTCTACCTAAGGATTGACTAAACACAGTTTATGGCAAAGAACCACAAAATCTCTGGTTGCAGACCTTTCAAAAAAGAAAATGAAGAAGAGACCAACTAACCTAAAATAGAAGGGAAACTTATTTATAGTATTTACAAACACAAAGGGAAAGTATTCACAATATGATACATATTTACCTGTGCATTACTTTGATCCTCAATTAAAGAAATGCTTCAAGAATTGCCCATGCACAGGCAATTCAAAATCTTCTCCCTCCATATTCTTCAATAAATAAGAGTCTTTGCCAAAATTTTCTGGAACAATGAAAGGTCCTAGCCACAAAGACTCAAATTTTTTGTGCTTACCTTTGTCTTCTACTCTTGCATTCCATTGGAGAACTAGGTCACCAGCCTGGAATTTTATCTCAGTAGCCCTTTTGTCAAACAGGTACTTCATCTTCTGCTGTAACTTTATGTTTTCTCTCTGACTATTTCTCCTTGTTTCATCCAATTCAATTAGCTATACCATTCTATCTTGCATATTGTCAGGTACATCTAAATGTTCTTGCTGTATAAATGGGCATATTGGTAATAGATTGTTAATTGGCAACCTTGCTTGTAATCCATGCACCAACTCAAAAGGAGATTTACCAGTTGCCTTTTTGAGTGTTATCCTATCTACCCAAAGGACTAATTTCAACTTTGTGTACCATGTTCTTTTATTTTGTTCCAGAGTCCTTTTCAGTATCTTCAGTATACTCTTATTGCTAGACTCAACTTGTCTGTTAGCCTGTGGGTGATATGGGGATGAATATGATATTGTAATCCCATACCTTTCACAGAAACTTGTCATTTCTTCTGATCTAAAAATCATGGCATTTTCCATCACTAACTTAATAGGTACACCGAATCTAGTTATAATATTCTTCATGAGAAATTCAATAACTACCTTGCTTGTTGCTTTCCTTGTAGGGGTAGCTTCAATCCACTTTGTAAAGTAATCTGTGGCAACCAATATCCAACTATGTCCTCCACTAGATTTCTCCTGAAATTCACCAATAAAGTCAATCCCCCACATAGCAAAAGGAGCTTTAGTACTCACTGGGTTCAATAACAGAGCACCTGAAAATTTTAGTTTATTGGAAAACCTTTGACATGGCTCACATTTCCTAACATGTATATAAGTATCCTTGAACAAAGTAGGCCAATAATACCCTACCCTTAAAATCTTAGGGGTGGTAGTTTTAGCAGAAAAGTGACCTCCACATTCTCCTTCATGCATTTCAGTCAAAAATTTCTCAGCTTGGTATCTGTCAAGGCATAATAATAGTACACCATTCTTATCTTTCCAAAACAAGTCACCTTGGATCAGAGTGTACCTTTGAGTTTGCAATTTCAAACTCCTTTTCTGATTTTCAGACAAATGATCTGGACACTTGGCATTTTTGAGAAAGAATACATTATCAGTATAGTATGCTTGCCTTTCTATGCTAGTAATGGCTTGGTCATGTATTTCTATCTGATTTAGCTGTACTAAATCCAAGTTCTCTTCTGTCATGAGATTTTCCAAGCCTTGTCCTCTTATTAACTTGGTGATATTGATCTCAAGGTTGAATTCTTGAATTCTGGTGATCCACTTACACCTCTTACTAGTTACCTTTGATTGTGTAAGGATATCCTTTACTGTTGAATGAGGAACATAGGCCTTCACCTTAGCACAAACCAAGTAGGGCCTGAAAGATTTCACAGCCTTTACCAATGCATAAGCCTATTTTTCCATTATTTCATAGTTAAGCTCTGCAGCCTGCAAGGACTTACTGTAAAAAGCGATGGGATGTTCAAATCCTTGTTCATCCTTTTGAAGCAGAATAGCAGCAATTATATAGAATGATGCAAATGAAAACAAAGAGAAAGGCTTAGTATAATATGGAGATTTCAAAACTGGAGCCTCCTGTATTGCTTTCTTTACTTTTTCAAATTCCTGTTGAGCTTCTTCATTCCAAACAAATTTGGCATCCTTTTTTAATAATTTGACAATGGGTTTAACAATTTCTGCAAAATTTACTATGAATCTTCAGACAAAGTTAATCTTTCCTAAGAAAGATTGCACACCTTTTAAGTTCCTTGGAGCAATCACCTTTTGAATTGCCTCCACTCTCTCAGGGTCTATTCTTACCCCTTCCCTAGATGCTATATGTCCAAGAAACTTCCCCTCTTTGACTGTAAAATGACACTTCTTGGGATTTAGTGAGACACCATATTCTAATGCTTTGTTAAAAATCTTACCCAAGTGATCACAGTGATCAATAGCCCTTTTGGAATATGCAGTTAAGTCATCTTGATAAATAACCATGAATAGATCAATGAATTCTTTGAAAGCAACATCCATAGCCCTCTCAAAAGTTTCCCCTGCATTTATTAATCCAAAAGGCATTCTGATATACACATAAGCTCCCCATGGAGTAGTAAATGCAATTTTATATTGCTCTGTCTCTTTAACTAAGACCTGGTTATAACCTGCGAAACCATCCATCATAGACAACAACTCACAACCAGTCACCTTATGTAACATTGCTTCCATGTTGGGTAATGAATAGTTATCTTTTAATGAAGCAATATTTAGATTCCTAAAATCCACACACAGTCTGATATCACCATTTTTCTTGCTAACTGGCACCAAATCTGATACCCAAGTCGAATGTCTGATGGGCTGGATTATCCCAGCGTCCTTGAGTTTCATCAACTCTTGTTGCATCTTAGGAGCCAACAAGGGGTTGATAGGCCTCTATTTTTTCCTAAATGGTTTCACATCTGATTTCAATGGGATTTCATGTTGAAAAAGGTCTTCTCTATATGCTTTCAAGTCCTCATATGACCAAGCAAAGACATGTTTGTATTTTCTCAGTAGTTTAATTAGATTTGTTCTTATGTGAGAATCTAAACCTTTCCCAATATAAACTATTTGAGGACTACTTTCAGATCCTAAGTTTATTTCTTCTAAATCCTCAATCTTGGCATTGCTTAACTTTGATGAATCATTTT
>MU228316.1:1347964-1362574 GCA_018584345.1 Thuja plicata | reverse complement strand
GATCATCAACAAAATCAATGAATTTTCTTAGATGTGTTTCACAAGATATAACATTATTACCTACAAACTTAGGGAGTTTTTCTCCTATATCACCCACATCTTTAGGAAAAGCATTAGGATATCCAGGGATACCAACAAAATTAAATTGTTTATACCTTTCAGTGTGCAATGGTTTCCTTTGAAAGCTATCATCCTCTTTAGCAGTAGTGGCCCTTGTTTTAGAAGCAGTAACATTCTCTGGGCCAGCATAAGCATATTTTGAAGACTGCAAAAAATCTATCTTCTTCTTCATTTCAACAGTAGTAGCCTCCATTTGTGCTTTTTCCAACATTTTTTCCATAGTTTCTTTTTCAATTCTCAATTTTTCCAAATCAATGTCCAACTTGGACATTTGCTCGGTTAAAGGCTTTTGGAAATTAGGTTCTTGATTCCTACTTTCATTCATCTTTTGCTTTCCTTTATCCTTTTGTGAAATAGGAGCCTTATGAGTGACTGATATTTCTTGGTCCCTCTGAGACCTCTCTATATCTTTTATACTTTGATGCTTTGAAGATTTTCTTCTATTCTTATCAACATTCTTAGGGTCAATCTTTTTCTTTCTTATTTATCTCTCTTTCTTTATTTGTTGAACCAGGGCAAGCTATTTCAAGATGAACTTTTCTTCATTTGCCAGCATATCAAAGGGAGCATCTTCTGAATCTGAACTAGACATACTAGTCTCTTCTCTCTCATTGGAAGTAGAGGTGACTGTGGGTGTTTCTAGTACCCTTTCAGCCGCTTCTTCATACTCTGAAGTATTTCCATCATGAGACTGCTGACTTGCATTCATTTCTCTCCTAACATTACCCTCTTTACCTCTTGGAGGGGTGTCATCCATGTTAACTGGATTTCTCTTTTTTCTCCAAGACATCTCCATCCTTGAGGATGATGGGAGTCCACCATATAATATTTTCTCAGTATCTGTTCTCATCCTTGACCTAGTATTCATTCTATAAGATATTCGCTCAATTCACACTAATCTAAGAGATTTTCTTTTAGAGTCGCCACCCAATAACTTGGGATAAATGAATACTTATCAAAGGATAATTTGACAACAACCACCAGAAATAAACAAAATCTTTCTTTGGTATTCTATTAATATTTGTCTGCAACCAGATTTTAGGATAACTTTCTAAATATGCTCTTAAAAAATTTCCCCAGCGGAGTCACCAATTTGTTAGGGTTTTTAATTGTAGGGCCTCTGAATGATGCTTGAATACTTAGACAACTCTATGAATCCCAATGCCTTTTAACATTCTGACTCAAGCAAGAGAAAAACACTAATTGATGAGGTTTTTGATAACACTGGGGATACCTATTATCACCTCCTTCTTTTTGAGATCCACTGAATCAGGCAGGTTTTACCTATGACTGATTATAGTTTTGACAATATTTTAGAGTGGATTGTACTTTATGTGCTGAATGCTCTATTTTAAATGGACATGTATATAACAATACAGATGACTATGACTATTCTGAGAAAAATCTTGGCAATCCAAATCAATAGCTTAATGATAGCAGACAACAACATAACTAGGAATTGCTTTCTTCTTTCCTTTTATAACTCTTATGAATCTAGGAGGAATAAGCTATTTGATTTTATCTTTAAGAAATCAAAAAATTTCAACTATGATCCTCAAGAGTACAATTGATTCTACAAAATACTCTGAAAGTGATTGATTTAAATATTTTTTGAATGCTTGGATGATGATGAATCACTTGAAAAATTTTAGACCAGTGCCTATCCTTGGGCAATAGAATCAAAAAATGTAAATCCATAGAGATATATATAAGCAAGAATACATTAGGATGCCTCACAACCTACATACAACTTAGATAAAATGCTTTGCAAACTATCCTGTCACTTCTACAATATTGTATCAAATCCTCACTCACTGCAGTACTCTCTGAAATTACTCACAAAGTTTAATTCTCCCCTTAGAAGAAACTTGAAAATAATTAGATACCTACCTAATAGCCAATATGTTTAACATGCCTTACAAATTAAACGTAAAAGAGTGCATACAATAAGTAAAGAGACAACAACAATTTAGAATAAAGTTGCACTGTGTTTTTATTCATATATTCTGCTTCAAGTACATATAAAGGCTAAAAAGCTCAAAAAACACAGACTGAAATCTAAAAGTCTGTCTTACAATTATATTTCATCCTCTTCTAATTAAAATTTTGATCCTATATATAGGTCCTTAACCATCTTGGAATCCTTTATTTTAGGATGCAACAAGCTTCCGATGGTTTAAGGAACCTAACCCTAAAATTATAGAAGAGACAAAAGAAAAGAATGAAGAAGCAGTGGGAGGACAAAAATAGAGGATAAAAATCTAATACTCTTTGTCCTTCCTGGAATCTAGCACTTTTGTTTGACAATGTTCAGGATAGCTTTTGGTATTTGCAGCAAGACTAAGTGACTGCCATTACAGGTTAACTTACACTTATCTCCATAAATAGCTAACCTCCCTGTGCTCAATGATCAGGCGCCAAGTGTTCCCCTCTACTCTTCATCAAGTACTTCCTCCTTAATTACAAGTTTCTTCTTCTGGGTCTAGTCATTAGGTCCCATGTTGTCACCTCATCATCTGTAGGCCACTTGAAGTTCTGAGTGTTCTGTACTTGTTCCTTTTGCCTTTCCCACCTGACATCAGTGATGCTTTTAACGTCCACTATAAATTTATTGATGTAAGTTTCAGCTTTGAAAGCCTCATCCAAAATCTTATTAAAGCCTTCTAAATCCAAATCAGATCCTAAAATGAATGCTTCATTACTAGGCATCTTGCTGTCAAATTCATTCTTCCAAGCCTCTAAGGCCTTTACCTGATCATCTTCTCCTTTAAGGGGAGGAACAAATCTATTGAAATCTGAAGAAAATAGGCTCAATTTAGCCTCTACTTGGTTCAACTTTCCTTTGAAGAATGACAAGGCCACATTAACCTTTTTAATCTCATCTTCTACTTCTGTCACCACCTCAGGCAAATCTGATCTCAGGGGCTGCAAGGAAGCAATTTTTTCAAATAATTGCACCTAGGAAGACCATTTGACAAAATAGGGGTTTAATATAGCAAGGTACCCCGTTATCTCTGTGTGTAGGGTGGGCAACTTATTATATGCATTGAGGATGACATCTGTCTTATCCTTCAATATGTCAATCCTCTATTGTAAAATGCATCTGAATGCATTTAAGGCTATTTCATTTTTCTTCTCTCCCATGTCATCCTTCTCAACCACCTCTTCTAATTTTTCTTTCTCCTCAATTTGCAAAGGCTGTTGTGAAGGCACATACACCACTGCAGGTTTCTCTTCTAATTGCTTCATTAACTCAGCAATCACCTGGTTCTTTTGATGTATCTTGATATGGCACATCTCCTAGTCTTTGGCCAAGGCACTAGTATCTTCTACCAAGATGCTACACTTATTAGACAATTGCTTTGTCTTGTCTTCATTTAAGTGTGCCCAATGAGTCATGATCTAGGAAATCTCTAGATGCCCTATATTCTGTACTGTTGAGACCATCTGATTGCCCACCATATTCTCCTGTATGTTTATCAATTGGGGTTTCTGATCTTTTGGGCAAAGGCTCCACATGGAAAAAGCTTGAGACTTTGGGCTATACCCAAAACCCTTTATCATGTCTCCCATTTGTACTTCACTTGCCATTTTCAAGTTTGGCTGCTTCCTTATCTGATCAATGATAAATGCTAAGGCCAAGTCCCAGCCCTCAGCAAGCAAAATGCCACTGTTTAACACCATCTGCCTGGCCTCATCTGGTGAGATATCCTCACTATCAGCGTCATATGATTATAAGGCTAATAGAGCCTCATTAGTGATAGTCTCCTCTCCATCGAATTTTAATTGAGCTCTTATTTTCTCCTTCTTATGCCACCTTAAAAAATCTTTAAATTCCTCAGTCTTGATGAAATTATCATCACTTAAAAATTGCTGCTGATGTATTAATCTTTCATCAATACATGACTTGAGAGGCAACTCAATATTCTCCTCTTCATCTAGTTGTTGCTTCTTTCCTTGTCTAATTAATTTTCTTAGGTTATGGTCATATAACCTATTCCTAGGAATGAGAGCACTTACTTTATCCTTTTTCTTTTCCTGCCTAACAGTTGAAGGCTGACCTATGTCAACTTTTTTCCTTTTAGCTGAAGGCTCCTCTACATCATTTGGCTGGGAGACCTATGTTAGGTCAGTGATATGGCCCTCACCTCCTTGCAACTATGGTGCCTCTACAACATCTTGTTGAGGCTGATCATATTGAGGTGGACGGGCATAGTCACCATCACTACCACTTTCATATTCTGATTCTGAATGATCAGGCTCTTGAGCTCCTTTTTTTATCTAGAACATTATCAAGTTGGTCACAAAGCACATAAATTATCAATCATTGCTTTGATCCTATCAAAATAGGGCAAATTAGGGTAAAAGCCTCCAAATGCCAACCGATTTCTTTTTATTTTCTTTTCAAGATTCAACAACTCCTGAATCCTTGCTCTCCTTGTTTTGATTTCATCTTCATCAAGAAGATTTCTTGATGCATCTTCTTCTATACACTCACAATGAACATTCGAATTAGGGATTGTGGGGGTCAAAAGCTTTCTGACTCCTGCCATAAAGCCCTCAGGATCAATATATCTATATGAGGCTGCCCCCATCTGTAGCTCTCCAACCACTTGCTGACTGTGTCAATGACACCTTTGCTAATAGTAAAATTAAAGATCTTAAAATACCTAGGGGTTAAGGTCCCCTTCCTGTGTGGTGAAAAATACTCATTATCTATTAATAACAGCTGCCAGATGAATTCCATGGCAGCAACTCTTGATGGCACATGGTAGGGCAAGATATGGGGTGGATGTATACATCCATATACCCTGATCATGGTAAAGTTCTCTTCAAGAAAGAATTCTCCCCAATTATGATCTCCCTCCCATTTGTCTACATAATCACAAGGCCTTAATATTTGTAGCACCTTGATTGGGAGCCTGGTCTTGCTGATGCCCATGCTCTGCATTATTGGATATACAATCCAGTTCTCAAACGCACAATAGTCACAATCTTTGGATGTATAGTTCCAAATCCTAACCCAAAACTGAATGGTATTAGGCCTGTCCCAGAAAATCGTCTGAGGATCCAAGTTGTTCACATCCATGATCCCAAAATTAAAATGTAAAAGGAGATGCATGAGGATGGAATAGTGGAAGAACCTAGGTTTTTTCTCCTTGGGATCCTTCATCTTCTTCTGTGTTGCTACAAAACCTTCATGCATCCTGTCAATGATGTATTGTATGTAATCATAGCTGGTGCTAGAATGCACCTCTTGTAAGTTTAACACCATCATCAAAACTCCAGCGTTTATCTTCTCAGCTCCTCCATCTATCCCTAGCACTCTACATAGGGCATAGGCGATATACTTAATATAAAAATGCAGGTCCTTGAAGCAATAGGGTGCTGTCCCAAGCATAGGAGTAAGATGGTTCCTAACCTCCTTATGCACATGTTTCTGTAATTGACTCCTAGCAATACTAGGTTTTAACCTATACCTCTCCTCTTGCTTAGTAATATTGATTTTTGTGGACATAGTACTGTATAAGCAAAAGGCTTGCATAAATGAGTTTATGTTCAAAATAAGCAAGGCAGTGCCATCATTTTTCTTAATTGTCTTGGTCAGGACATCATAGTGACTGGAAAGAACTAAGAACAAGTCTACATCTATATAGACATCAGGGACAATTAACCTAGCTAGACCACAAGTCCAAGGGTTTGATATTGGAATATCCTTATCAGAATTGTTATAGAAGTAGTTGAAAAGAGAAAAACCTGTTGATCCTGGAGTGTGAGCATCTCTGATTCTCACAGTAATCATCTATAAGCACATTAAAATTTTCCCTTTTGTTCTGTGTAGAACCTGGCAGCAATTTCAGGAATTCATCATAATAATTCCTCTTCCCTTTAGCATCATCATCAATCTCGTGGCTTCTCCCACTGGTAGAAGCCACACTGACTGCTCTACTCATCTTTTCTTTATTTCAATCCTCTTTTCTTTACTGATATTGAAGCAAATCTTCTCTCAAGACTCACTTCTCTTCTCTATGCATTGTTCCCAGCAATTCAAAACTTGACAATCAATTGAGTACTCTGCAACTTAACCAATTTCTTCTTTCAACAAAAAAAAAACCTAGCACTTCTTTGCTCTATAATTCTGAATGCAAGATAAGTTAAAAATGAACCTTCAATCAACTTTTTATGGTAACTGTTTCAAGTACATGACTCATCATTTGAAAATCATCAATTCTATCTTCAATTCAGCACGCTGTAAAATTAATTGAAAACCTAGCCGTAGTTCATGAGTGTGACAGGAAATCAAATTCATATATGTGTATCTTCAAAAAAATCCTTATAAAATTTGAAGAAGGTGACATGCCTCTATGTGATTGGCTCTCCGTCAGACATCTCAGCTACCCTTTTCACATAGTAATAAATATCCTAGATTGTCATTGGATGGCGAATCATTCATTGTTGTTATGTCAGCAACTGCCACCTTTTGTAAAATTTCATATTGAGTGACTACATGATCATGTATTATCTCCTTATTGCTAACCCAACTCTTTTAACCCTTAAATCTTTTAGAGACCAAGCGACTATATTATTTTCTTTTCCTGACTAACCATAGTCCACTTCTGGCGACTACGCGACTGAAGGAATTAAAGTCACCGGATGAAACACTTAACTCAAAGTTTATTCAGAGACCCTATGACTAGTGGTTATCTTAAACTTTTACTGTTATCTTCAAGTCGCTAAATGTTAATTTTCTCTACGAGACCCTGCGACTAACCTTGGTCGCTCAATCGCTGATTACAAATGTTAGTTGACAATTCTTTCAGAGACTATGTGACAAACAACTATCTCCATGTCGCGAGCACTTTTACCTTTAAGCCCTTTGAATTAGAGACTTCATGACCAAATTTGATCTTCTTATCTTTGCATCCATCAGCTCCGCTAAGTCGCTGAATATTTATTAATACCTTTATATTATTTGGAGACAACACAACAATAAAGCACTTTATACCCTTAGTCTCTTAATCGCCAGATGACCTCATTCCTTTGGGAGACCACGCGACTACCCCTTATCTTTTCACTTTGTGGACACATGTCCCTTTTAACTGTTTGTCTCTAAATCACTGAATAGACTCTGACTTAGCATTTTAATCCAGCGACTACCTGACTGTGTGTCATTCCAAACTGCATGTGGTTTGTTGCAAAGTCTCGGCATCTTTTACTTAACTGTCAACCTTCTTGGAGACTACGCGAACAAACATTTAACATATCACTCAACTACAAGAAAATTTAGAGACTACGCGACTAGTACAATCGCTAAGTCTCATAAACATTTACTAACTACTGGCTCCTTCACGCGACACCGCGACTTAGCAGTTTGCCCTGTTGCTGATTGCTAACGTTTTTCTTTAATTGGAGACTTCATGACTGAAGGGCTCTGCCAAGTCTCATAAAACATAAGGAATATTCTATTTTATCAAGAGACATCCCGACAATAGTTGATCACTAAGTCTCAAAACAAAGAGGAATATGCTGTTAGGATCACGCGACTAGGTGACTATGGTAAAAAACACATGACTTAAGTTGTTTCAAAATGGTAATGCCAAAATAGAAACATGATGAACATTTTAGGGTTTTTCTCATTTTGGTTTAAAGCAGGACCTAGGGTTTAAAGGTTTTGCATTTTCATATGGATTTTGACCTAAAGACCCTAAAAAATTCAAAAGGGATATTTCAAGGACGAGAGACTTCTGACCTTAGGAAGGAAAAGGGCATGAGGATCACAAAATTTTAGGGCAACAGACTAGGAGAAGGAATACAACCAACAGACCCAAAACTCTACCAATTTGATCCTTTGGATCCATGTGTATCACCAACTCATCAAGCATATACTTTAAGAACATCTTATAACATCATGAAAACACTTAATCATTCAAATCCATCACATCTATTGGATTTGCCAGCCCTTTTTCATCACACTTAAAGAAAACTGTCAACAAGTCTATGAGATCATAAAATTATGCCTTATATATCTCTAAAGTACAAACCCTCTGAGTTGAAGACACCTTATTATGTCTTAAACACACTCCTAGCTTATCTCCATGAAATTATCACTCTTTTGAGGACACTGAACCTCTTTCTGTCTTCCTATTGGCACAGTCTATCACCATGTCTTCCAGTCACTTTTCACAACTTGGTTACCTATACAAATCATCATGAAACCCTCTATAACTTTGTGTGAACATATTGTTAGTAATAACTGAGAGGAGAGGGGGGGGTGAATCAGTGGCCTCAAAAATTAATCCTTAAATCAACCCTTAAAACTTATTACCTTTTTTAGGCTTTCAGTTATACCCAGTCCTACAAGATGAATGCCTTGAAATACCTATAACAGTTTACTACTTGTCGTAATGCTCTATAAATCCTTGTTCTATATGTTTATCGATAAGCAGTCTTACATTTACCAAAACACAGTAAATAGCTAGAGTATACTAATCAATCTAGAATTGCATATGTGAAATGTAAAACAGTAAAGTAATTAAACATAAACACATAACACAGAGATTTTTAATGTAGAAACCCTGTTAGGGGAAAAACCACTAGGACCGGTACCCCAAATTTTTACTCTTCTAAAGTGAGCTCGGTTAAGAGCCAACCCTGTTAAAGGTTACAAACACATTGTTAGGTGTGACCTTGTTTGAGGATTTAAAAGATAGTTTGTCACCTAGTATTTGACATCTAATGCTACTATCCTTGATCAAACACTCACTTGGCCTATCAATAGGTATCGGGCATATTTCTATGATCAAACTTTTTTGATACTCCTTGGGATGTATCTCAATTACAAAATACTTTTAAGTCCTTCTCAGTTAAGAGACTTGATGCTTCAATGGTTAAACTGAAACATTAATGATCTATTCACACATACAACTTGAATTGTATATTTTTAGATCTATTGTAAGTTCATTACCTCTCTGATCAATTTAATCAATTCAATAACTTTGCTCCACATTGTTCTTCTTTGTGATGTTGTCTCACTATTCGTCAGTGTCTGCAGAATCTAGCTCTTTCCTCAGCTTGTTGATCAGGTCTGAATGAAAACTTTCTTCTCCTTCAGAATCTCTTTAACATCTTCCCTCTTTTCTCTTCACCCCTCACAATTTTTAATGAATTGGTTTTGTCTCTTTATAGACATGATTCACCATTTCTTGGCTTTCTTGATTCTTGGTGTGATCCACAATTCTTGCCAATTAGATTTAAAGAAAACTCCAATTTTATCTCAAAGAGATCTTCTTGCCAACTGTACAAAGAAGCTTTAAATCCTTTACTTATCCTCGACTTTAGCTAGTCGATTAAAACAATGATAAGTATTAGTTAAGTCTATTTATAGCTCTTGATAGCTAAGCATTTGATCATTTATGAACTCTCTGTTCTGTCAGTCAACACTTTAGTTAGTCATCGGTGATAACTGAATATTCCATCAGCGTGACTTCAATTGTCATCGGGATCTCCATCCTTGTATTTTCTGTTAGGTAACACTATAATTCTGTCTGTTGGGTTACTCTGTGCTTTTCTTGTTGGGCAACACTGTGACTTTGCTCATCAATAATGCTATACATTTGCTTGTCGTGTAATACTGTGACTTTTCTCTTTTTCTCTGACCGTCGGTGTGCACTCCGTCGATGTATACAGTCACTTAGTGAATACTTGACTTATATGCATTACTGATAGCATAGCCTTAATTTATCAATTCTTTGAAGTGTTTGGAAATATTTCTATGACCATACAAATTATATCAAGTTGACATCAATGACAATACAATACATTAACTGATTTAATGCCTTGCATGATCATCAACTTAACATCTTCAAACATTCAATCAGTTATAGTTCATCAATCTCTCCCTTTGGTATTGATGGAAACACACTACATTATCACACTATATTACTACTAATACAATATGAAATATAACATTTGAAGTTCATCAAACTACCAATCTTATATACTATAACTGATAATATATGGTCCTTGATAAGTTCATATAACTTAGATTTGATTCTTGCAGCTTTCTTTCTGTCTTCAATCCCTTCACTGGATAGATTTAGAATATTTCTTTCTCTGATATGATGTGTTCTTCTCCTGTGTCAAATTCTCTCCCTTTCGTTGTTCTCCTTTCTTTTGATGTCTCTTGTCAACAATTCTTTCTCTTTTAATGTACTCTCCCTTTCTTGTTACCTCTCTCCCTTTGAATACTGTGATGGAATATCTCCTTGATGTATAATCTCTTCCATGGATATAATCTCTCCCTAAGTGATAATAATCTCTCCTTGAGTGATAATGGATATAATCTCTCCCTTTGATAGCAATGCCAAACAAATATTTTTGACAGTAATGTCAAACAAATATTTTTGACAGTAATGCCAAACAAATCCTTTTTGTCCATAATATATTCCTTGAATTTCCCAATCCATCGATAATACAATAACTCTTGTGCTCGGAGTAGATAAATACTTTGCTGTGTATAGATTTATCTTTGAAGTCCATTTTTCTGCTTGCATCAACATGAATGATATTATGATAATATGTAGGCTGATGCAGCCTTCTAGTCATTTTACTGACCAGTAGACAAGGGTTTGACCCCTAGTCTCTTTCTCAAGTACTCAAATACATCCTTGGGCAGTGGCTTGGTGAAGATATCAGCCAATTGTTCCTTTGATTGCACATACTCAAGTATCACCTCCTTTGCTTGAACTTGTTCTCTTAAATAATGATACTTGATAGAAATATGCTTTGTTTTAGCATGCATGACTGGATTCTTGGAAATTGTTTATTGCACTTGTATTATCACAATAGATAATTACTAGTTCAAGAATTTTCATATGCATACCTTCCAGTAACTTTTTGATCCATGTAATATTTGTGCAGTTTGCAACAGCAACAACATACTCTGCTTCAGCAGTATATTGAGAGATGTATCGTTGCTTCTTGTTGATCCATGTGACAAGTCTGTCACCCATAAAGAATGCTCCTCCAGTTGTGCTCTTTCGGTCATCAATATTTCTAGCCCAATCAGCATCGATAAAGACCTTAAGTTCAAATTTTCCTTCTCTTCTATACCATAAGCCATATTCCTTTGTATTCTTTAGATATCTTAGGATTCTTTTCACAACAGTCATATGTGATATCTAGTAACTATTCCTATTGCATGTGCAATATCTGGTCTAGTATGTACAACATACATGAGTTTTCCAATCATTGATATGTACAAAGTCTGATTTACCTCTGTTGACTTGTCTTCCTTTGTTAACTTACATCCATTTTCCATTGGTGTTCCAACTAGTTTGGACTCTTCCATCTTGAATAGTTTCAGTACTTCTTTGATGTATTTGGATTGTGTAGTGAAAATACCTTCATCTTGTTGCATGATCTGTAGACCAAGAAAGAACTTGATCTCTCCAAACATAGACATCTCAAATTCTTTGCTCATTTCATTTGCAAATGATTTGCATAACATATCATTGCCTCCAAATATGATGTCATCAACAAATATCTTAGCAATCAAAATGTTAGCATTAATATCTTCCTTTAAATAAAGATTATTGTTTTCACTAGTCCTTACAAATCCAATACTTATAAGATAGGAAAGAAGCATTTCATACTAGGCTCAGGGTGCTTGTTTCGATCCATACAAGGCTTTGTGTAGTCTACATACCATGTCCCTCTGGTCCAGATCAACAAACCCTTTTGGTTGTTCAATGTATACCTCTTCTACAAGTATTCCATTTAGGAATGCAGACTTGACATCCATTTGATATACCTTGAATCCTTTACATGTAGCATAAGAAAGTAATATTCTTACTCCTTCTAGCCTAGCAATGGGTGCAAAGGTTTCTCCATAGTCAATCCCTTATTCTTGTGCATACCCCTTGCATACTAGTCTTGCTTTATTTTTGGTGACTTCTCCATTCTCATTCATTTTATTCCTGAATATCCATTTTGTACCGATGACATTCTTGTCATTTGGTCTTGGTACAAGTGTCCATGTCTTGTTTTTCTTTATCCGTTCAATCTCCTCATTCATAGCACTAATCCATTCATCATTATTTAGGGCAGCATTGACAGATTTTGGCTCATAATCACAAATAAGACATCTTGTATTTAGAGACTTACTTCTGGTTCTCATACCAGCCTTTTTATCTCCTATGATCTAGTTCTATGGATGATTCCTTTTGGCATATCTAGAAAGTACAGGTTCAACTCTTTGTCTATCATCTTGATCATCAGTTTGTCCTTCATTCTATTCTCCATCACTTTGTGCAGCTTCTTGAGCAATATCCTGATCGTCGGTATTTGCAACATGATGCTTGGGTGCAATGATCTATTGCTCAGGAGTTCTACATTGTTGGTTGGGTAGAGTGTCAGGTTCTTCATTGTAAACAAAATTGTTGTAGTCCTCTAGTTCTTTTGTGCTTTCCTTTTCATTCTTCTCTGCAAATTCATTTATCTTTACATTTTCACTTTCAACAATTTTGTTAGAGGCTTTATTGAGACATTTATAAGCCTTTATTTTGGTGGAATACCTTAGAAAGATTCCTTCATCACTCTTGGAGTCAATTTTTACATTTCTATCATCTTTTGAGATATAACATTGACTACCAAAATTTTTAAAATAACTTACATTAGGTGTGTAACCATACCAAAGCTCATAACGTGTCTTCTTGGTGTCTTTCTTCAATTGTACTCTATTTAATGTGTAAACAACAATACTGACAACTTCTCTCTAGAAGATTTGGGCGATGCCTTTCTCTATCATCAGTGTCATTGCACAATCAACTATAGATCTATTCCTTCTTTCAGCAATTCCATTTTGTTGTGGTGTTCTTGGTGCAGAGACCTGTCTTTTGATTCCATGCTCATTAAAAAAGTTAGTGAATTCATATGAAATAAATTACCCTCCTCTATCTAATCTTAAGCATTTTAATTCTTTACCACTTTGTTTCTCTACCATTGCTTTGTACCATTTAAACATCTTAAATGCTTCAGCTTTATCTTTTAGAAACATTACTGTCATCATTCTAGAGTAATCATCAACAAAGAGAATAAAATATCTATCACCATAATAAGTCTTTGTCCTCATAGGTCCACATAGATCAGTATGGAATAATTCTAGAATGGCATCAGATGTATGGGGTTTGCTTTTGAAACTAGACTTTGTCATTTTACCTTTTTGACAATTCTTACACATGATATTGTCAGGCTTGGTCATCGTCGATAAACCTCTTACATTTTTATTTTTGCTTATCTTTATCATGTTGTCAAAGTTTACATGACACAATATTTTGTGCCACAACCATATGTCTTCATTTCTATCCATTAAGAAAGTGGTGTCAGTATCATTCAGATAGAATAAGTTATCTTTTGTCTGCTCACCGACACCAATCAGATTTCCTGATTCATTGAAGATCTTTGCCTTCTTATTTTCAAATGCTACTCTATGACCTGAATTATTCAAATGAGAATTACTCAATAGATTATAATTCAATCCTTTCACCCAATAAGAATTTTCACATTTTATCAGGTTATTCAACATTATGGTTCCTCTACCTTCAACTGGATAAGGTGTGTCATTATCTATTCTTACTAATCCACCATTATAGTATTCAAAAGTATCAAAATTTTGCTTGTCACCAGCCATATGGTGAGTACAGTCACTATCTATGATCCAGACATCATTTTTACTAACTTTAGATATGAGCGCAGTTTCTACATACCTTTCATCATCATCATCTGAATCATATTTTACTTCCACAAACACCATCTCGATGTCTTTATCAGATTCGGTGTCAGTATCATCATCTTTGCATTTTGCTAGGTAACTGGCCTTCTTTCCTTTGTCCTTGTAGTCTCGTGTATCTCTTCTTTCTAATTGTCGGTTGTTTCTGTAATCACCTCTGTCATACTTCTTTTCAAATGACCTTTCATTACTTCTGTCATCTTTTCTTCTATTAGGACATCTTGCAGCAAAGTGTCCAATATATTTACAATTAAAATAAACAAGTGGTAATTTACCTTTGTATTTACCTTTGCCTCTCTGCATTCTTCTAGCCATAAGTGCTTCAATTTAATCAAGATCTTCTTCTTCACTTTCACTATCACTATGTTTTCTCATAGTGTGTTTATGAATTGATTTACTTATTCTTAAAGAAGACTTGAATGCAGACTCTATGTTTGGTAAGACACTATTATCAAAGTTGTTCACCTCAAATGAAATCAGTCTTCTAATCAAACTTTCTAGAGTAACATTGCTATTGCTACTGCTCTCATTTCATGTATGATAGATACTCTAATAGCATAAGTAGTTAGTAAGCTTCTTAGAATTTTACTTACCACTGTATCTTCTTCTAGTACACCTCCAACTCCTTAGATAGCATTGACTACCTCTTTGATTCTTGTGTTGTACTGTGTGATGTTTTCACCTTCTTTCATTTTGAGATC
>MU228316.1:1327990-1347914 GCA_018584345.1 Thuja plicata | reverse complement strand
TGATTCTTGTGTTGTACTGTGTGATGTTTTCACCTTCTTTCATTTTGAGATCATCAAACTTTCCTCTAAGGCTTTCTTCCTTGGCTCTCAAAACATTCTTGTCACCACCATGTACAAGCATCAATTTGTCCCACTTTTTCTTTGCAGTCTTGCAGGTTTTGACATCTTCAAATTCAACACCGGAGAGTGAGGAAGCAAGTTCTATCATCATGCAGTTGTGCTCATGCTTCTCTCTCATTTGTTAAACTGTGGGTGCTCCTGTGGGCAACACATATTCATTATCTAAGTATTGAGTAACATCATTTCCAATACCTGATACGTGGAGTCTTATTCTTCTCTGCCATGAAGTAAAATTGTCTTTGTTCAACTTGGGCACATCTCGTCTATTCATCTTGTGATATTTAGCTTAGGTCTTGAAACCTTCCATTCTAAGAACACAAGCTTTGATACCAATTGTTAGTAATAACTGAGCGGGGGGGGTGAATCAATGGCCTCAAAAATTAATCCTTAAATCAAACCTTAAAACTTATTACCACTTTTAGGCTTTCAGTTATACTCAATCCTACAAGATGAATGCCTTGAAATACTTATAACAATTCACTACTTGTCGGAATGCTTTGTAAATCCTTCTTCTGTATGTTTACTGATAAGTAGTCTTACATTTACCAAAACATAGTAAACAGCTAGAGTATACCGATCAATCCAGAACTGCATATGTGAAATGTAAAACAGTAAAGTAATGAAACATAAACACATAACACATGGATTTTTAACGTGGAAACCCTGTTAGAGGAAAAACCGCTAGGACTGGTACCCCAAATTTTTACTCTTTTGAAGTGAGCTCAGTTAAGAGCCAACCCTGTTAAAGGTTACAAACACACTGTTAGGTGTGACCTTGTTAGAGGATTTAAAAGATAGTTTGTCACCTAATATCTGGCATCTAATGCTACCATCCTTGATCAAACACTCACTTGGCATGTCAATAGGTATCGGGCATATCCAATGCTACTTTCTATGATCAAACTTTTTGACACTCCTTGGGATGTATCTCAATTACAAAAGAATTTTAAGTCCTGCTTAGTTAAGAGACTTGATGCTTCAATGGTTAAACTAAAACATTAATGATTTATTCACACATACAACTTGAATTGCAGATTTTTAGATCTATTGTAAGTGCATTACCTTTCTGATCAATTTAATCAATTCAATACCTTTGCTCCACACTGTTCTACTTTGTGATGTTGGCTTACTGTTCGTCGGTGTCTACATAATCTAGCTCTTTCCTCAACTTGTTGATCAGGTGTGAATAAAAATGTTCTTCTGCTTTAGAATCTCTTTATCATCTTCCCTCTTTTCTCTTCACCCCTCACAATTCGTAATGAATTGGGTTTGTCTCTTTATAGACATGATTCACCATTTCTTGGCTTTCTTGATTCTTGGCATGATCCATAATTCTCGCTAATTAGATTTAAAGCAAACTCTAGTTTTATCTCAAAGATATCTTCTTGCCAACTGTACAAAGCAGCTTTAAATCCTTTACTTATCCTCAACTTTATTTGGTCGATTAAAACAATGATAAGTATTAGTTAAGTCTATTTATAGCTTTTGACAGCTAAACATTTTGTCATTTCTGAACTCTCTGTTCTATCAGTCAACACTTCAGTTAGTCATCGGTGATAACTGACTGTTCCATCAGTGTGACTTCAATTGTCATCAGGATCTCTGTCCTTGTCTTTTTCGTCGGGCAACCCTGTAATTTTGTTCGTCGAGTTACTCTGTGCTTTTCTCATCGGGCAACACTATGGCTTTTCTTATCGGTAATGCTATGCATTTGCTCATCGGGTAACACTGTGACTTTTCTCTTTTACCCTGACCATTGATGTGCACTCCGTCGGTGTATACAGTCACTTAGTGAATACTTGACTTATATGCATTACTGATAGCATATCCTTGATTCACCAGTTCTTTGAAGTCTTTGGTAGTATGTCCATGACCATACATATTATATCAAGTTGACATCAATGACAATAAAATAGATTAACTGATTTAATGCCTTGCATGATCATCAACTTAACATCTTCAAACATTCAATCAGTTATAGTTCATCACATAGTAAGCATCTTCAACATGATTCCCCTATGTACACAACTTATTATTTTCTATATCCTCTTCTCACCAGACCTTTGAACATCCTGATCCACTGGCTAAATTCCAACAGTGAATTTAGCATCAAGCAAATACTTCTTCTGATTGCTTCCTCTAATCAATCTTTTTTCTACGTTGACATCAATGCCAATGCAACCATCATATAGCTTTGCCAATATATCAACAACCTCCCCCTTTGGCATTGATGGAAACATATGACGTGAAATCATAAGTAATACAATCAGAATAAATAATACAATTAGAAACCAACAGTCTTACTCCTAGAAATATAATAAATAGTACTATTAGCATTATCCTTCATTATCTTTTAGAGTCTCTCTAATAGAATTTTTTCTTCTCCTCTCGGGAACATGTGTGACTTGATTCTAATTAGATTACACACTCTTCTCTTCATCAAATTATATAATATTCTCCTTATCAATTTCTCCCCCTTAAGTACACACCACATATCTTATCTCATTTGTTTCTTATGTGAAAGTATACATAAACTTGGATCTCTCATCTGATCATATTTCTTCTTAGCTTCTCCTCTAATATCTTCTTTACCCTAGTTTTCTTCCACAACTTCTTCTCTTGACCTTCATACCTTCTAGCTTTTTCACATTTGTTTCTCTCCCCCTTTGAAATCAATGACAAAGGTGTATCAATTGCTCTTATAGATTTGTCTTTTTCATATTAATGTCTGCTTCCTTTTCCTGTTCTGCTTCTACTATCTCATCTTTCTCTTCTTGTACACACACACATATGAGACATCCATACATTGATAAAACACTTAAGTTACTTATTTATGCACTTCCTTGTGGATTTCTGCAAATACTTACCTTAGATTAGATAACTCTCCCTCACCTTGCTTACTACTCCTCCTGAGTAGTACCCTCCATACATCAATCCAATTTTAATGATATTTTCATGTGGCTCTTTTAGAATGATGCATCCTTTTGCTTCTTATTTTTTAGTGAGAGAATCAAGTTCCTTTGACTTTCCTATGGATCTTACTAATGTAGATCCTATATATGAAATCTCTTTGTTCTTATTTCTTCTTGTCTTTCTCTTTAGCTGTTGTTCCTTGTCCTTTTCAACTTTTCCTTTCCCTTTCACATTCCTTTGTTCATGTTTATCTCTCCTATATTCTTATTTCTTCTTGATCTGAACATTCTTACTCAAGTTCTTATTTTCTCCCTTTGTTTCATCTTTGTTCACTTTCTTTCATTTACAATTCTCAGTAGTAAGTTTAGATAAGTTGTATTTGATTTGTAGAAAAATTCTTTGTATGTTCTTACCTTTCCTTTTAGCAGTACATCATCTTGCAATATGACCAAGTTTCTTGCATGCAAAACATATAACCATATCCCTTTTAAATGTGTCAGTCCTCTTTCTGATACTACTGTACAGGCTTAGATTATGATCATTCCTTTTACAATCAAAACATAGATATCCTTTTCTATATTCCATCTCTTTGTGTCCAAGCTTATTGCAGATAATATTCTTACCTTTGAACCTTTGATTCTCAGACTTCTTTTCCAAGTTATTCCTCATCGTCTTGTTCCTTTTCTTATTCTTTGATTTGAACTTGTTCTAATTGGATTTGGAGAATTCTCCCTTTTATAATCCAATACTATATTTGTCTCTTACCTTCTTTGAATTAGCAGTGTTTCAATCTTTGTTGAACATACCTTCAACTTTTCCTTATGCTCATTTGCAATTCTAAGATCTTCTTCAATGGATCTGACCCATTGATCATCTGTGTAGGTCTAGCATACTTCTCTTGCCTCAACCTTAGAAACTAAGCAAATTTCATCTACCATAATTTTCTTCTTGTTGTCTTGATGCTGTGAATTGAAATTATCTTCAAATGAACTTTTTATTTCAATCTCCTTAAGTTGTCTAACATTAGACTCCTAATTTTTATTATTAAAATTATCATAGTTGTCTGGCCCTTCTTTTGTTGTGGTATCTGTATCTACTAATCCTTTTGTATTATTCTTGATGTGATTTTCATCAAAAGTTTACACCTCAAAAGATATATCAACACTTTTTTCATCTACTTTGTGTTTGCAAACATCGGTCTGACTTCTACTAGACTGAACCTATAAGTGTCTTTCTTTGGAATGATTCAATTATCCATTCCTTAATATCATTGGCTTTACTTGCAATTTGATAATTTCTCCTTCTTCTTCTCTAGTATCAACTCTATCAACATTTTGTTTTGAGATCCCCTGCATCTTTTTTAGATGTTGTTGGTGTAGTACCTTGTTGCGATTTATTCCTTGACTGCACTTGTATGATATAGTAGGTCTTTGTTCAATCTGAGTGATATGATAATTTATTCCTTTGTTTTTCAGATGGAAAAAATTTATCTTTATCTTTGATCTTGATCCAACTTCACTTCCAAAATTATTTAAGATATTGCATCCTTCATTACTAAAGTGTAAAGTGTATCCTTCTTCAACTAATTAACCAACACTAAGAAGATTGTAAGCCAAATCAACAACATGTAGTACATTACCTATTGTATACCTTTCATCTAGGATAATTATACCTCTTCCCTTGATTTTTCCTTCAGTATTGTTGCCCCATCTAACAATTCCTCCATCATATTCTTCATATTTAAAAAAAATTCTTATGTCACCAGTCATATGATGTGAACATCCACTATCAATCAACCACTAATTTTTATTATTTCCTTAATTGACTGATACTTTTCCTTTTTCATTAGCACAATTCATAAATTTATCAAGGTTAACCTATTCAACACTACTACATCCAAATACATTTCTAGCAGAGATATCACTAAACTTGATCTCCTCAATAATATAGGTATCATGAACATTACTCATAATATTTTTAGCAGAAGTTTTTACAACAATATGACATGTAGAATTTTTTACCTTTGGAGATATCTTCCTTGTTGATAGCACAACTCCTATGCATCTAAAATTTCATAGATTTTTCTTCATCACCATACACGAAGTGAGATCTCCTACTGTCAATGGTATATTTGTCTTCTTTGACAGTTTGAGCAAGTAAAGATGACCCATCTCCTTGAGTAAATGAAATTTCATCCTTGTTCATACTATTTTCAACAACATCAGTCATGATATCTTCAAAAAAAAATTTAGCATTAGAATTTGATATCACGCCTGTAGTCTTAGATTCATTTTCCATGATTGCAACAAAAACAAGTTCATCTTCACTCTTAATATTATTATATTCAACATCAGTAACTCGCTCATAATCAACAACAAAATAACATTTATTCTCATTTTTAGACTTATCATTTTTTTTCTTGGAAAATATCTCTAGACATATAGAGGCATAATGTCCTATCTTCTTACACCAAAATAATTTTAAAGGCATTTTCCCTTTGTACTTACCAGGTCCTTGTGTTAGTCTCCTTGCAACTAGTGCTTTACATTCTTGAATCTCTCTTTCTTCTTCTTCAAGCTTGCTTATCTCCTTTTCATACTTCAACACCCTTCTTGTAGATCCTTCACCTTGATCTGATCTGTGCATGTCTCATACTAATGTAGTCACCTTGAAATTTGATTCAACTTAAGGTAGAGAATCACTAAACTCACTCATTTCAAAGGAAGATAGATTTCCAACCAATGTATCTCTTGTCACAAAAACAATAGATCTAGTTTCTTCAATAGCAATAAATTTTCTCTTGTATCAAGGAGGAAAAGATGTCCAAACCTTTGATAGAATATCTCCTTCATCTAATAAACTACTAACACATATGATACTACAAACTAACTTATTTATCTTCAACATATAAGAGTCAACGTTATCATCTTTAGACATTCTCAGAGATTCATACCTTTCTTTTAGGCTTTGTAGCTTAGCTTTCTTGATACATGCTTCACCTTCACAAAGAGTCTCTAAATTTTTCCATATCTCATGAGCAGTTTCTAAATCCATTACATTTGTAAAATCTATATCTGATAGAGCCCTTATCAATGCTTCATTTCTCTAATGTTGTACTCAAACTATTTCTTCTCATCTGGTGTAGCCGTAGATAGATCTACAAGAGGACTATATGAGTTCTTTGTGATGGTCCAATATTCCTCCAATGCACCTTAGATGAGTGATCATACTTCCTTTCCATATAGGGTAGTTTTTTCCTTCAAACCTAGGATTGTCCTTATTGTAAGTTTCCATATATGATCTCGTTCAAGTTGTTAGGCTTCCTTAAAGGGACCAAAGCTCTGATATCAATTGTTAATATTATGGAAAAGAACAACTAAGAGGTGGTTGAATTAGTTGTTCCCCAAAACCTTAAACCTCACACCCTTGAACCCCAAAACACTCTAACTTATGTACTCTTGAATCTAATTTGAATAAATAGAGTACACAACATGCATGCATATACAAATTACAAAAACATCTACACAAGTTGATACAATATATGTATCATGGAAACTATGTTAGGGGAAAAACCACAGTGGGGTTGATTACCCACAATAAGAAAATACCTTGTTATAAGTATAACATTTTTACAATATATGGAGAATGTACATACATTCAAGCTCACTGCCTAGAGCTCACTACTCAAATAAAATCCTTGGGATACAACCCTGATGAAGGCCCACTACCTTACAATTTGATCACTACAATGATCCATACAATTTTTTTTGAATTGTGTAAGTGGCATCTACCTGATGTCTGATACATCTCCAATGTAGCACAATGTAGATCTCTTTTAAAATACTTGATTCTCACCGAATCAGGCTCTCTCTTTTCTAGCCACCTCTAGCATCCGCATTCATGATCTTCACCTTGACTTTCCCTAATTCATCATTTTATATCAAGAACTAGGTCAAAAAACCTAATTTTATTATTTCTTCAATCAACACACTAGATTTCATCATTCAAATCCATCTCTGAATGCTAAGTCATATCCATTGTCTATAACCACCACCTTGAGATCATAAATCTCACAGTTTTGACAATTTAGCATATGCACAACATGATTTACCAACTAAGTTGGCCAAGAACATCAACAATAATAAAAATAGTATAGTTGAATGAAAAATCCAGCAATCCAATCCTTTGGATCCATGTGTATCACCAAATAATCAAGAACATACTTCAAGAACATCCTATAGCATCATGTAAAACACTCAATCATTCAAATCCATCACATCCATTAGATTTTCTAGCCCTTTTCCATCACACTTGAAGAACACTATCAAGAAGTCTCTAAGATCATAAGATTATTCCTTGTGGACCTTTGAAGTACAAAACCTTTGATTTTAAGACACCTAAGTGTGTCTCCAACACACTCCTAGGTTCTCTCCATGAAATTATCACTTTGTTGAGCACATCGAACATATTTTTATCTTCATATTGGCACAGTTTGTCACCCTGTCTCTCAGTCACCTTCTGCAACTTGGTTACTTGTACAAATAATCATGAAACCTTTTGTAAATTTTCATAAACATAGTAAACATATTCAACATGCTTTATCTATGTGCATGACTTCTTCTCTACAATATGTGTTTCTCACCAGACCTTTCAACATCCTGCTCTACTGGCTAACTTGCAATAGTAAAGTTAGCATCAAGAAAATAATTATTATGATTTTTTCCTCTAATCAATCCTTCTGCTATGTCAACATCAATGCCAACATAGTCATCATCTAAATTTTCCAATACTCCAACAAAATCATTAAAGGAAAATCCATATGTTGATGGATGTTGTAGTTTTCCACAATGCTTGATTGAGAATGGGAAATAAGACTTGGATGAATGTAGATGTATGCGTATCTCCTTCCTTGATAGAAGAATCCTTTTGTTTTATTTCAATGAGGTAAATAAGCTAGATCCATGGAGAAGAACACCTTGAATGGTTGAGAAGTCTAGATCTTAAATTCTTGCATTAACACCTTGAACTTGATAATAGATGCTTGATAATAATGTTTGATTTCAAAATAAGGAAATATGGGGTATTTATATACCTCTCACATATTTCAAGATTTAAAATTAAGCTAGACTGGCCATAATATCTAATTTCCCACCAAAACATTGCAACAGGGTCCCAGTTCAAATTTGGGCCCATTTAAGTGGGAACACAATATCCTGGATGTTGTGCACCTATAAGAATGAGATTTTTTTTTTTTGGTTTTAGGGAGATGGGGTAGATGTCATATTATAGGGCACATTTAATTTCAAGGTCGGAACAAAACACAAAGGACATAAATGGTAATATAGGGCCTAGGTGATAAAATAAATTATTGGATTGGAGAAATAATATAGGAGCACACTTAGAAATAAGGGCTTACCTTGAATTTAAATGATATTGAAAGGATAAAGAACCTATATTTGAATTTAGGTGTCCATTAACCACCATATGAAGTCATATTATAAAAAACACACTAAGGTAGGTGCTAAATAATCATTAAATTGTACACCAATTGGGTTCTTACAATTTACAATGGTATATTTATCCCCTACTAGTGAAAGTATGAGACAACCTCGTGCTCATGGTAATGGGAATGAGACAAAAGATATATATATATATATATATATATATATATATATATATATAGAGAGAGAGAGAGAGAGAGAGAGAGAGATAAATGATTATGGGAAAACTACATAGAGATATTGCATCACCAAGTTTAAGGAGGAAAGATCCTAAAAAAAGGATCTTAGCTCATACATCCACATGCAAGGACACATAAAATAAATACAAAATCCTAAAGCTTACTAATATTCTAAGTAATTAGTTGAAGATACCTTGATGAACCTAATGTATTAACTACTAGTATCATGCTTGGAAAGATATTGCAAGAGCATAAGTGATCACATAGAAAGGGAAAGAGAATACACCAAGGATGAGACAACACTTCATGATCTAACCCACTATAAAATATATGAGAGCATGGAAAGGAAGAGAGAGACCATGAATCCAATAGTATAGAAAGTTTTTTCATGCTACGTGATCTATGGGAGAGGAAGAGGAGGAAAGAGTAGAAATTCTAGCAAGTTGAACTATTCTAGTTCCACTCATCCCAAGGATAATTGATGGTCTAGAAAGATGCGTTATGCTAGTCAATTCTACCTTGAAAAATTTGTGCACAAGGTGGCTTATAAATTTTTTGCGCACAAAGAAATCTTGTAAAATTTTTAACATAGGAGAAACTTATGAGATCATTCCTAGGAAATCATAGTTTTTGTGTGGATCCATGAAAAAGAGATCAGTCAAAGGATCAATAAATGAAAATAGTCTAAGGAAAAAAAATCGGTAATAAGGAAAGCATAGTCTCCTTAGGGACCAATGAGGCTTAATAATGTAAAAGGGGGTTTCATGTATGCCCCCTCCTTATTATGGAAACATAAAACTATGGTGGAATAATAAGGAAAAGAGAATAAGGATACATACTTCCAACACCAAGGAGATATCCTTAAAACAACAATGTATGTTGAAACCTTAGAAATGAGTGAAAAAGCTTGTTATCCAATGAATAAATAATCATGAAATGATACCCAAAAGTGGGAAGAGACCCTTGAAAGGAAGAGATATTTGTTAAAAGGCATCTACCTTCAAGAGTAATTCTTTAACAAAGATAAAATATTCATTTAAGATAGGGGGAGGAGAAAAAGAATGCACCCTTTTAGCCCCCTATTGCTAGGTTAAAAAAGGGAATCTTGATGAAGGATAACACACTCAAATACCACAATTAAAGGAATTTGTTTAGGATAGACAAGTTCTTTCCAAGAAAGGAAAATTTTGTAACTAAGGATGGAAATCTCCTAAAAAAGAGAATGTCCTTACGTAAACAAACAATCTGCATGCAAGAAAGGATATCATACTACAAATAAATACCACATAACCAAGAGAAAGTAATTCCATATAAAGGAACAAGAGATTAAGAAATGGAACATTTCCCTCAAGGGTGAAGTCAAGGGAAAAGATAACCCTTTATATACCCTAAGTGATAGATATTTTTATAATAGACATGCGCATTCAAGAAAGCATAAGGTTGTAAATCGGGATGTAAATCTCCTGAAAAAGAGGAGATCCTTATGTAAAAAAAAAAAAATCCAAGAAAGAAAGGACAGTATATGTTAAAAGAAACAAGTCAACAAAGGGATATTGTATATTTAGAAAGGAAGAGAAAATGAGGAAGAAAGAACAAGTATATACAATTTCCCTATTTCTAGGTAAGGGAATACTTGGAAAAGGACAACACATTACACACCCCAAGTGAAAGTTAATTTATAATAGACATGCACTTTCAAGAGTAGAAATAGTTGTAAACTTGGGATGTAAATCTCCTAAAAAGAGAATTTCCTTATGTAGTAAAATAATTCTCTGCAAACAAGGATATCATGTTATTAAAGAGACAACTCAAAAAAGGGAGCAAATGGGTCCTTGGGATAGAAGAGTGAAATATTACCCTTTCCCCGCAAGTTTGCAGACAAGGAATAAGGAAGATGGTTATGTCTCTCACAAAGTATGATTGCACCTAAAATTGCACCACCATAAATGAAAATGAGCCCCCAAAGGATAGGCTAACAATGTCACAATGTGAGCTGCAACATAATAGGAACTTAGATGTTATTTAGAATAATCATGAAAAATGTGCCATTAATTGTTACATGTCATTTGAATCATACCACATTCAATGAATTCTTGAATTTCACATTTCAAGTAATAACATTCATTAGTCTTATGACTAGGAATTTGATGATATATACAAATGGAAGAATTGTATTGTTTGTGTTTTCTATTTATTTTTTCAAAGGAAGAGTAATTAAGTTGGATTTGAAAATCTCAAAAAAATATTATCTTGTTGTAATGAGAACTTAGGAGAAGAATGTATATATTTATAGGAAAAATGAAAAGGTTTGAAACCTAGAGTTCTTTGAAAAAATGTGGCATAGACTTCTCATGGGTTTCAATGCTTTTTTTCACACATCCTATACCATGTCCATCATCAAGGTTTGGAATATAAAAAAGATAAGGGTATGTTTTTGGTGGGGTTGGATTTAAATTTAAAGAGGCCCAATAAATATCCATACATGTGTTAGAACAAGGTTTTTGGTTCTCAAATTGTAGGATTTGTTTTTTCATTACAGAAGGTCAGTGTGATGTATAAAGTTCCCAAGTCATCATCTTGAAGAGTTGATGGTGTTACTATTTGTATTGGAGAAATAATTAAAGGAGGTGGAAATTGCATATGAATAATGTTGACTTGATTCATATCCTTATGTGTTAAGGTTTCATTTGTAGAAGGGAGGACATCAAGGATATTATCCTCTTTAGGATTTTTGTTATATGTGTATGGTATTGCATGGCTTGTGTATAACCTTTTACCACAATCATTGGTTTTTTTAGGTTTAGCTATATCTTCAATGGTATTCACTTGATTAGGTTATTTATTCTTAAAATATTCATTTTTAAAAGGGAGAGAATCAAGGATATCATCCTTTGTTTCTAAGGTAGTTTCATGAAAACATTTAGGAGAAGGAAAAACACAAATTATTAATGCTTCATCTCTAAATGGAATATTATTGAAATACATAGGAGGGGAAGTTCCATTTAGGTAACTAATAAATATATCACCCTATTCCTCCAAAATATTATCTTCTTTCACAAAAGGATTCTCATATGTGAGATGCATATCAAAAGAATAATCAACATCATTTGTCGATGGCTCATCTAAAAGAGGGAGATCATTGAGAGAATTATTAGAAGTGTGTTCTTTTATTTATATGTTCTCATGAGGGATATAATATCTTGGAGAGGAATCATTGAGAGATTCATAAAGGGGATTATTTTATACCCTAAATCCTTCTATCACATTAGTCAAATTTTGGCAAAAAAATAGTTTAGCGGGTTGAGAGGAAGGCTTAGTAGAGATGAAGTTATCAAGGACTTCATTCATCATATCAAAGTATTCACTAATAAATGGATCATCAAAGTTAGTAAATCTTTGTACAAGGAAATCAAACATTTTTCTAATCTAACGAGAGACACAATGCATAGAAAAGAAATATTTTTGGATTTTTAATGTTTTGAAATATGAAAATGCAATGCAAGAATGAATTAAATCTTCAAAACTAATATACAATCTCTTTTTTTTTAATGTATTTTTTTTATCAATGAATGAAAAAATCAGACTAATATTAAATGCAGACAATGGAATGAAATAAAATTAAATCTAAGCACCAAATTAGAAGTGGAAATGTTATGATTCGGGTTCACCAAAATACACAATAACAAAAAGGATGCAAAAGGGGAAGATCCAATTTACTATTGCACAATCAAAAGGAAGATGTCCTAATAGGATCAAGTAGGACTTAAGCTCTAAATGATCCAATGATCCTTCAATGTTAATGATATTGGAATGACTAGGATTATATGATGATACAAGATAGAAGGCCAAATAAGAAAATGTAACTAATTTTAGAAAATACAAACTCACGAAAAATAGACAGACACCTGTAATGACTTGAAATGAGATCCAGAAGACTGTATTGACTTGCAGTCTAAATCTAAAGTGATTTTTAGGGTACAAAATGAACTAGATGTTCTATTCCTGAGAATAATTTGCAGATCTTTGTTGTGTTCCTTTTGATTTTTCCCGAGATTTTAACAATCGATCCAATAGGTCCCAAATTTTTTGGAATAGTTGCAAGAGCTACACTACCTACTGTTGCACAAAAAAATAGGGAATAAGGTTGGATGAAGGGATTTGCCTTAGTCAACCCCCTATTTGGAATCAACCTTGAAATGAAAGATTACTGTCATTTAGCAGAGGCTAGATTTGAAAAATAGAATATGTCATGCCTTGGAAATGTAAATGATTCTTTGAATGTTATCCAATATGTTGATGCAATAGCTTTGGCTCAACACAAAAACCCAAAAAGAAATCATGAAAGACAAAGCCTTATGTTGATGGATGTTGTAGTTTTCTGCAATAATTTATTGAGAAGAAGAAATAAGAATCAAATGAATGTAGATGTATGTGTATCTCCTTCCTTGATATAAAAAACCTTTACTTTTCCTTAAATGAGGTAAATAAGCTAGATCCATGGAAAAGAGAACCTTTAATGCTTCAGAAGAAGTCTAGATCTTGAATGCTTGAATGATTTCTTGAACACCTTGAACTTGAATGGTTGAACCTAATAATGGATTCTTGATAATAGTGATGGATGCCAAAATGTGAGAGATAGGGTTTTTATATACCTCTCACAAATTTTGGGATTTAAAATTAAGCCAAGCCAACCACGAGATATCATTTCCCACCAAAACACCACATGGGGGTCCTAGTTCAAATTTGGGCCCCTTTATGGGGGAACACATTGTCTTAGATGTTGTTTTCCTGTGAACGTAATGTCCTAGATGTTGTTTACCTAGGAGAATTACACAAAATTTGAATAGGGTTTTGAGGAGATGGGGTAGATTCTAGATAAGGGGGAACAACTAATTTGGATGTTGAAACACAAGTCAAAGCCCACAAATGGTAAAATGGGGCCTAAGTGACCAAATAAATAATCAAATTCAAGGAATAATAAGGGATTTCCATGATTTTAAACAATATTGAAAGTATAAAGGACCTATATTTTAATTTAGGTGTCCATTAAGAGTCATATGAAGTCCTATTATGGAAAAAACACAAAGGTGGGTGCTAAATAGTCATAAAATTATACACCAACTAGGTTCTTACCATTTAAAATGGTACAAATATATTGCATGAAAAAGGAGGATCAATGATGGTTGTGTTGGGATTAATGGGAAGTATTTACTGAGAGGGGAGGGGTGAATTAGTACCTCTAATACTTTTTGTATCCTTTTATCAATTAGCCTTTGTAATCAATTGTATATCCATTCAATCTGATTTATAATATATTGATGTGAATTATATCAATTCATAACATTAACATACATGTGAACATTCATAGAAATATTCATGAAAGTAATTTGACACATAATACAAGATATGATATCGCAGAAAACTCCTGTAAGGAAGTAAAAACTGCGGTGGGGATGGCACCCACAAAATCTTCACTATCTACAGATTGGAAGGGGCCTGTTAAGGCTTATAATTTGATCATTTCTGATGATCTACCCTATTAGGAGTATCAGTGGATACCTATTAAAGTCTACTCTATTAAGAGCTTTAGCAACACTGTTGAGTGTGCACTCGATTAAGAGATTTGTTGTTGGACTGTTAAATCCACCTTCCTTGAAAAGATTTTTACACTTTGCTCCACTTGTTAGAATGATAGAAAATTACAAATTGACCTGGTAAATGCAATCTCCTATTGCTGATATAGATCCAATTTAGTTTACATGAAAAATATTATCACCTAATTGTGATTGAATAATACCTCTGATTCTTGGTATGCTTTGTTCTTGGTTCTGATAACCAAATTCACCTTTTGTTGTTCCTATTCTTGAAACTCTCAATCTGATCCATATATGTGTTCATTTGATTCATTCATGTTCTCCTCTCTCTTCACATTTTTATTAATGAATGATTACATCATCTATTTATAGATGGATTGACTTCATCAAGTTTCGATAAAACCAATGTTAACTCTAAGATCAAGTTTACAACTTGTACCTAGATCTCCTAGTCTATGTGTTTTAAATCAGTTAGACTGATTAAATAATTTACATTTATGTATCTTGTCCCTAAAGAAATGGATTTAAAACAAATAAATATCCTATAAATATAATACACTTGCTTTATCTGACGTGCAAGTCAGATCCAATTTTTGCAGGCTGCAACTGACTTTCCGTTTTGTCTGTCGGTCATGCTTGACTGTCCTTTGGTTTTGTTCTATTAGTTGTACTTTAATTGTCCTCTCAGTCTACACTATATCTTGCATATTAGGTTCCTCTTTATCTTTCTTCTTTGCAATATCAGTTTACACACTAAGTTGTGTCATCGGTTCTCTTTGCACTTAGTCATCTTCGATGATCTCTTAATATCTGATCTTCGGTTTTCTCTTGTCATATCTTTTGATGTATGCTTAACGAAAGTGTTTTTTGCATACTAATGGAAAATTAATGTCATTAATCTCCCCCTTTGACATTAGTATAAAAAACTAATATGTGTAAAATACTAACAAAATGTTAAGTATATACAACATATATAATCCTTAGTCATTTAATGACTCCCCCTATGTATATTCCGGTATATCTGTACATATGATGTCTTTCCTTATACATGTCATTTTCCCCATATGAATATACATATCTACCATTTTCCCATCTGAATGAAGGAATGAATACATATCATTTTCTCTTTTTGTATTTTGTACTCATATCATTTTCCCCCTTTTTTGATATTAAGGGCAAAGGTCTTTACCTTTAGAGCTTATAAAAAATGTGGGAGTGTGAAGACTTCATGTCTTCCATCATTTTATCCCATTGTTCTTTGAGGTTCTCCAGAGCCATGTGCTTGAGTTTGATCTTTGAGTGCATGTCATAGATGCTGTTTGCTACAGACATCTTGGGAGTTGCTATCAGTTGCCTTACTGAACTGATGTGTTGTTGGAGCAGTGTAAGATTCGGTAGAAGTTGAGCTTGGAGCTCAGTTACTTCTTCCCTAAAGTGTGTTTTTTCCTCCCACATTTCCTGCCTTAACTATTTAATCTCTATGATCTTCTCATAATGAAGTTTGATTTCATTGTCTCCATTAGTGGTTAAGCTTTGTGCACTATTTGCTAGATCGGTATCCAGCTTTGCAATGTTTGTACTATTCTCTTTAGTGAACTTGTCTATTGTGCTCAATGTTTGAATCAAGGTTATGGCTTTAGATATGATTCAATCTAATTAAGTGATGAATTCTGATAGCTTTACCTTATTTTCTACCACTTCTTGGCTGATGTTCTCAATGAGATTTTGTTGGTACTTCATCTCAGCTCTCTCCTCTATTGCCTTCTCAACAACAATATTCTTAGTTGTGATTGCATCGGTTAGAGTAGCTAATTGATATATAATTAGTTTGTTTTGATCAATATCAACATCAGGAAAAATTTGATGTAATATGTCTTGTGTTGTCTCTAGTACCATGGAGTCCCTGTGTTGTTTCTTTAGCTTCTCTTGCAATGCCTTCCTTTGACATATTTATCCATATTCTTGGAGTGCTTCAAAGTCAAGTGTAGATGGGTCACACTTTGGTATTTCTATAAGTTTATCTAGGGTGACCTCTAACTTGTTTTTTTTTCATTTCTTCTTCTTTTTTGAATCACTAGAATGTAAAACCATTGCCAATTTCTTAGCCTTCTCTGTTGTGCTCGATGAAGTGACCTGTTGTGCTTCTTTCTGCTGCTTGGCATCGGTTTCAACTTGTCAGGTGTCTGTAGACATCTCTACATTCACCTTAACACCATCGAAAGCATGCTTGTTGGTTTCCTCAGGAGTACCATATTTAGGTTGGTCTCCTTCATTGGTGTCCTTAGCTTCATCAGTCTTGGTTTATGCATTCTTGTCTTGTGAATCTACATCCTTTTCTTTATCTCCTCCTGTAATCTTATCAGTGTTAGTTACATCTTGAGTATCTCTGATGTCTTGCTGACCATCAGTGTTGGCTTTATTTGATTCTTCCCCTGCATCCTTGGGAGTATCCTTTTCTGGTGACTTGCTTGATTCTTGCAGGATATTGATAGCTTATATCAATATTGGTATGTTTCCTAGAATATTCACTTGTACAGTGTCAACTATTGTGTCCTACTCATTAGTTTTTTCCTTTGTAATAGTGACATATTCATCTTTATTCACTTCCTCTGCTGGGTCATCTGTAATGTCAATGACATTAGTATCCACAATGTTGTCATTTGTGGTATCTGGCCATGATTCATCTACAACATCTGCAGTCTTGTTTCCTATTGTATCATCTTCTTCTTTGTCTAACTCAATAGATGTGTCATCTTGAGTTCCCTTGTTAACATCTTGTTGTTGAAGGTCTTTGTTAGGGCTTTCTTCCTCAGTAGTTCTATTCATTATCTTGCACCATTAATTCTTGTGGCTATCCATTTCAAGCTCTATTAGCTTTCCTTCAAGAAATTTGTATGCTCTCAGCTTCAGTGAGAATTCCTTCTTGTACTTATCCATCATTTCATCAATTTCTACCTTCTTTGATTCAGGTGGCATGAAATAAACAAGTACTCTCTCTTATTTCCTTCTCATTCTTCAATGCAAATGTCCAACAGGAGTATAGTCTATCCAAGAGTTCCCTTGGTACATAACTACCTTCAAACTAAATTGGTACATATTTAAACTTGTAGATTTTGGCTATGATGGTGTCCTCTACTTTATTATGATCTTCTGGGTCTAACTTCAACCATCTTCTGATCTTTGAATCTGATATAGATCCAAAGTTTGCAATATATTTGCATATGTCATCAATAGATTCAGGAGGTGTTACCTTGACACTTCTGCCTCTATAGCTTCATCCTTCTCGGTGTCTTCTATATCCTCTCAGGTTCTTATGAATTTCCTCCCTCTTTTATTTTGCCCTCTCTTCGGTGCAACATCATTCCTTTTGTATGTCCTGACCTTTCCTTTCTTCAACGGTGAAGGAGTAGAATCCTTTGATGTTTGGCTTCTTTTCCTAGAAGTAGCTATTGTCCTTGGCTTTTTAGTTGGCGGAGGAGGTGGTGAATCTGACTATGTTTCCTCTAAGTCATCCTTTTCTTCATCTTTACCGACAAATAACTATTCTTCAGTTTCTTCCTTATGTTCAACTTCTTCATCCTGTTCAGCTTCTTCCTCGGTTGCTGATAGTATGTTTTTGAGATTCTTCACCATCTTGTCTTTCTTCCTGAAATTTTTCTTAAAAACTAGGCCAGATTTTATTCTTGTCTTGGCTTCTTCATATGTTCCAAATTTTAGTTGTTTCTTATCCAATGGCTCATTGATCAAGGCATCAATTGCCTTAGTTGCAAGATCAATGTTGATCTCATACTATAATGGTTCTAACCATGATATCCTCGGTACATCAGGCTTAATGTATGTATTTTCTGTATCAACCATGAAGCATATCTCATCCTTATACTTTTCAATGAGTTTCTCATGGATTCTTACCCTCTTTTGCATTCGGTCTTTAAATACATTGAAGTATTCATCCATGATTGTTTAAAAATTATCTCCCAGTGTATCTATGTGCTCACTGATTTGCATGGTGACCGATTTGGTACTGTCCCATTTCACATCTCCTACATATGGGAATGTTTCTTGAAAATAATAGAAGATACACATTATTAGTGAGCCAAACTTACATGTGTTTAACTTTGCATTCCTAATAGTCTTTAAATTGTGTTTCAATTGATTTAGGAGTAATTTAGATAAGTCTAATTATGTTCCCTTCTTCACAATTTTGAACATTGTGTCCATTGCACTTGATGCTATGATGTTTAATATGCTTTCTTGGAAGAGTTTTTATCCTAAGACACATGCACCAAACTTGATCTCATCATCGATTATTGTTGTAACTTTCAGTTCTCTATCATCCCATTTGGCCCCTGTCATCTTCTCGGTCTCCACCTTTGGTGATTTCTTTAGTGCCTTAACTTTCTCGGTTATGGGGTAACCAGTGACCACATGGATTACATATTGGGTTATTACCTTCAGTTCATTAAGCCATAGCTTTTTGTTATGAATTCATCTTAGCACTAACCGAATCTATTCGATTTTGAAGACCTTCGGGCACATTAGGGCATTGGTGAGCCCTTTTACTTCAATATGTTTGTGCTCATATTTTAGTGTTCCATCTTCAATGCACAAATTCTTATAAGCTTCTTCAACCTTCAATGTTCCTATTTCTACATTATTACAATGTATGAAATATCAAATGTCTTCCACAAGTAAAACCCTAGCTGGTATGTGTGAAAATGCTCCAACGTCATTGGGTTGTGAGGCAACCTATGGATGGTGTTGGAGATTTGATTCTGAGCAGTTGATTGATTGTATCTTTGTCATTGATGACAACATATAATACACAGTAGTAATTCTATATGTACTTATCAAAATGATGACATGAAGACTTGTGTGGTTAGATACATGTTTTTGACATGTTTATTATGTTATGTTCATACATGCAGATCCAGATATGATGTTTTAGTCAAGTTGTGTAATTCTGTTATTGGTAGTTATAGTTCTGGAAGAGTATCTGTTTAGAGCCGACATATGTAACATGTTTCTTGAGTTGTGCCTATCTTCAAGATATGTGTGTGTATATTCATGATTAGTTATGAGTTGATGATATTCATCTAAAGGCGCCAAACGTGTTTCAAGAAGATTGCAAATTTAGAGTTAATTTGGTGAGGATGACTTGGTGAAGTGTCGCGTCTATTCAGTATATACTTGCATGGTTGTAATAATTCTTGTGTGCTTAGTAGAGCCAACAAGGATGTTATGAAGAGTTATCTTACAGGCCCTATGATCTCATACTTTGAGAAAGATACTTATAGCAAGTCAATTGTGATACGCTAAGTGTGAATGATATGAAAAGAGAAGAAAGATGTACAGATCAGATTATCAGAGTTGGTTCATTCATCAAGAGTCTATGTGAAGAAGAAGTGAAAGATTGTAATACACTGTAACTGATCAAGACACCAGGTCTACTCTATAGTTCATCATTAGATATAGTGCATATCTATTATACAGAAGGTTGTAGCCTTCACTATTAAGCAGTGAGCTTTTGGACAGTGAGTCCACCACCCCTAACAGGGTTATTTGTAAAAGACTCCTAACAGGGTCCGACCCTTAACCAGGTCACTATACTTATTGCATT
>MU228316.1:1287162-1320118 GCA_018584345.1 Thuja plicata | reverse complement strand
GGGGCATATTCCATAGGCCTCAAAAGCCTCATCATCTCAGTGTGGACCCTAGCATTTTGATTGCATAACAGTGACTTGAGTCTAGTTGCAAAAACCCTATCAAAATAAACATAACTAGCATTTTTCCAATCCCATGATAGATCAGCACTCCACATCTGAACAGGCAATTCTTCATCACCCTGGAACTTAGTCAATTCCATTTCTTCCTCAAAGAAGTTTGCATTGTTGAATAATAACATGTGCATCATGAGGGAATACCATCCCATTGGTTTAATTATATTGTCATCCTAGATTCCTGTCAAACCCTCATGCATTTCCTGGGCAATATAAGATGCAAAATCAAATACTACTGATAGGTGGGGATGCAGAATCTGAACCACCATTAGCATTATGTGGCTAGACATTCTTACATCTTCATCTACCCCCAAAACTTGGCATAGAGAACTATACATTTTTCAAGCCTTGCCATTAAATAAATCCAACTTGAAAGGTTCTGGGGTCCTAGGCCCTACTACAACCAAGCCCCCTATTATATTAAAGTATCCCTTCAATGCCTCATCCCTGCAATACTCCCTCTAAGTCTGGTATACTTCTTTAAAGTACTCAAAATCAATATCATCCATGTGTACTGAGGTGTTATTCATCTTGAAGATTCTTCTAATTTCATCAGCTAATACGGTTAATAACACATTTCCCTGGGTATCCCTAACAACCCTAGCCACCTTGTCATAAGTGTTTGCAATCAAAGTGAACAAATCAGTATCCATAAACACACCAAGTGCTATCAATTTTCCTACGTCTAACTCCCAAATGTTACAGTCTGGGATAGGGGCATTCCTTTGGCTATAAGCTGTTTAGAATAGAGTAAGACCATCAAAACTGGTCCTGACATCTTTTTCCCATCTACCAGAATCATATAACCCATCTCCAATTTTGAAACGGGGATGTGGTAGAACTATTATTTTAATTTGAGTGGCATCTCCTGTGAATAATGGCAGTTGCTGTAACAAATGCTCCCTAACATTTCTCTTCTGATAATCAACTTCTCTAGAAATCTTAATTCTAGGGGCCAATCTGAATCTAGGGATTTTTCAATATTAAATTTAAATTTTGAGACAAGATTTCTAAAAAGCCTTCTGAATTGCAAATCTCACTAACAACCTGAATGATGGTGAATCAGAAAAGCTTACCCGTTTTGCACAATAGGCACGTGAAGCTAATTATCTCTACAATCTTGTTTTTTCTCAAATGACTTTGATGAATTATTGTGTTTACAAGTTGACTTAACCAATTTTATGGCCTCAATCAAATCAGTCTTTCAAATTGAATTCAACTGGAGTGGCCACATGTTCTGCAATCAATTTGTAAGCTTCAATTTTGCATCTTAACGACTCTCTGACACACATTTTAACAACTTTGAATTTGAGTCGTAGATTTTGGACATCATTTTCTGCATCTGACAGCTATCTTATTTTTTTGAAAATAACTGTTTACCCATGACACATGTCAACACCACTTAATTTCTTACTCACTAGATGTCGAGCACTTTTCTTTTAAGCCATTAAGCTGACAGTTAGATGTAAAATGAATTAACTGCCTTTTAAATTCTTGCCAGCTCTAAATATCCAGGTCCACTAGCTGCCAGGTGTCATCACCACTTGATGGCTTGTCTGATAGATGTCATGCATCTTGGGTATAAGCTATTAAGCCCACCGTTAGATCCTTCTAAGATTTAGTGACCTTTATGTTATCTGCGACCAGACCCACATTATTTCCTGGACACGTATCACTATCGCTTAATGGTTTACTCATTAGATTCTGCGCACTTTGCCTTTAAGTGTTTAAGCAAGCTGTCAGATTCCTTCATACTTGCCCACTGTTTAACTTAGAACCTTTACAACTTTTTGGCCCCACCAAGGACACGCGTTGCCACCGCTTAATGGCTTAACCGATAGATTATGTTTACTTTTTGACAAAGCTATTAAGTGGGTCGTTCGATCAAAACCAACTTGCTCACCACATAGGATAATGAAGTAAAAGGGACTTTTGCAGTGGCATGACTTAGGAAATATTAAAGCGGTTAGGATAACACAATATTTTAAAATGCAACCCATTTAATGTGAACACATGACTTGAGGTAACTTAAGTGACCAAAAAAGTAACATGAAAATAGAATCTGCCAAGACACTTAGGGTTTTTTAGACATTTTTCACCATTTTCAATTAGGTTAAGGGTAAGAACAAACTTTATAGAGGCATAAGAATAATTTTAACCTTGATTTCAAAGCCTTGGATGCCACCAATGACAAGGGACCCTAAGAAAATTACAAGGCACATTTCAAACATGAAATAGCACCAACAGGTATGTTAATGAAATGACATTTAATATCCAGGATGAGCTGAGTATGTTGAGGATTTATACTATAGAGGATGCTTATCAGTATATGTTGAAGGCAACAGATAATTTGTGGAGAAGGCAGAGTAACCCTAGAGGGAAGGAAAAGAAAGAAGATAAGAATGGAAAACAAAATCGGACCATTGAGGTAGAATCTAATCAAAATACACCTAGGAGAGGGAATGGTACCAAGGGATTCAAAGGTACTTGTTTCAAATGTGGTGGCATGGGATACATAACTTTTCAATGTTATGAAGGATCTAGAAAATTTTTGGGTAAACAAAGTCTTGTGGCACATGAGGAGTAGGTTGCAGATGCACTTGTAGAAAGTATGGTAGAACCTAAGATGTGATAATATATTATGATTAGAAGAATAATTTTGAGTGAGAAGGAATATAAACCTATAAAGAGGAGGAATTTGTTTAGGACTATTTGCAAATCAGGAGATAAATTTTGAAAGGTATTATGGACTATGGTAGTACTTATAATTTGGTATCAAAAGAGATGGTGCAGAAGTTTGGATTGAAGAGATTTAAACACCCTTGTTTGTATGAGATAAGTTGGTTGTAGGAAGATCACATGGTGGAGGTGAAAGAGAAATGATTAGTGAATTTCAAAATTGGACCTTACAGAGATGAGGTACTATGTGATGTGGTATCTATGAGTGCTTGTCATGTTCTATTGGGAAGACCTTAGCAATCTGACAAGGGAGCTATTCATAATTGTAGAATAAATTTGGTCATAATAAAGATGGATGGAAATAAATTTACCTTGGTTCCCTTGAAGGAGGTAGATGGGAGAAGTGGAAGGAATTTGAGCATGGTGAAGGATTATTGTTCTCAAAATCATAATCCAGAGATTATACTGAAGGACTTGAATAGTGAAAGAGGAAAAGTTGAGTAGAAAAAGACTTTAATGAGATATTGCAATAGAGGTAAATCAATTGTACAAAAGAAAGGAGGTGGTGGTAAATTTTATCTACTACTGAGTACTGATAAGATAATTATAGAGTAGAGTAAGAGGATAGATCTGGTAGAAGATGGAGTAGAAGTGCAGAGAAAGGATGTTGCAGATAAAGAGGATATTTGGATCAAGAATGAGCATGAGATTTATGTCTCGAATCCTACCAAGTGTTCATAAGTTTCTCTTATGGAACATTTTATTCTCACTAGGGGTGTCTAATGAAGGAGCATCCTTGGGTCATTGGCAATCTTGCATCACCCAAAAGTATTTCCCTTTTACTTTGTTCTTAGTTTTGTTTCAGTTAGTAATTTTGTGTTCTAGTGGTGTTCCTTTATTTGGATCATTTACTGCTATGAGCCTTAGGGTTGGTTTTGTACATCATGTTTTACTTGTGTTTGGGTTTTCACCTCATTTGGATACTTCAAAATGGATGTATTAAAGATTCATGGTTAGTTCTATGAGTTCTTCATGTTCTAACAATCAGTTGGAGTTTTCCGATCTTGTGAAGCATTTCCCAATTGACGAATCTTATTGGCTCATGCCCCAATGTTATAGGATCTATGGCCGACATCTCTCATGGATTTCACATATTTTCCATATCTTCTATTTGAGATCCTTATGATTTGGGTCCTGACCTTCATTGTTGTATTATATTTTCTTCCTGTTCTAGGAAAATGTGATAATTACGGGCCGACATGTTCTCATGAAGACTCTATATATTGAGGCATCTGATCTTTTTGAGGCAGTGATGGAGTAGAATAACCTTAGAAGGTTATAATTAGGTTTTAGATCTATATTTTTTTGTAATCAGACATGTATGATGAAATTCTGTAATCTGCATGTTGTAGGCCAATGTGATGTAAATATTTGATTCTAAGATAATGCAAAGATATGTTATATCATGTTGATGGTATGTTCGTGTTTCTGAGTTGGGTTTTTCTACTATTTTGACTCTTTCTTCATGGTTGGATCATATCCATTGGGAAAACTCTGGCCATGACTGTGTCATATACATTCTTAATGTACCATTGACTCTTGGAAGTTTAAAAGTTGTGTTTCAATTAAAAATATGGCTAGTGATTGTAATTTTGTCATATTATTATAGATTCCTCTTATGAATAGCCAAAAATAGGATTTCATGTAGCAATTGCCTAATAGGGATATAATGACATGTATAAAAATCTATTCAATTAAAATTGAATGACATTTTAGGAATTTTATCATTAATGGTCTCACCACAATCAATAAATTTCTCTCTAGCAATAATTTTTATGATGAAAAGAATATGTTCATGGATTATAATTGTGATCATCTTCATTACCTACTAACGTATGAAAAATCACAATAATGTCAAAAATTTATTTCATGAAAATGATCATTGGAGTTTCTTACAAAATTATGATTTCCATTTATCCAAGATTGTTAGCCAATGTTATTATAGCATGGTAAATTATAACCCTATATAATTGACATGAATTTTGTACCATTTCCTTAATGTGTTCTATCCTAGCTCTAATCCAAGCTTATTTCTAGCCATTATATTGCAAATATAATGTCATATGATGGTTATCTCAAAATATAATATCATATCTCAAAATATAACTCAAACCAAGTGCACTTGAAACCTTCTTCACATGCCTTATTTTTGGAGGTCAATGGCCCCTTTTGGTTCCCTTGATCAGTCAATGGTATTTTAGGGCACCATTGACCCACCAATTTGTTCCTAAGTTTAAACATGTTGATTTTGAGTTCCCGCCAATTATACCTCAATATTAGGGTTCTAGATATGATTTTTGGAGGTTATATTAATTCATGAAATACATTGAAAACTCTATATAAGAGAATCACGCTTCTAGTAATATCAAGGTGATATTTCATCCCATCATATCCTTCAAGTCTTCTTCAGATCTAAGCATTTTGGAGCAAAAAGTTACAACAATATTCATACAAGAATGTTTTCATGATTGACCCCCTTTATGTCATGTCACTTCATGTTACTGTATAAAAAATTGTGATCACATTCAAAGAGAATTGCATCATCAAGCTCGAGGGATGAAATTTAACATTATAATTCAAATATTCCTTTCAATTTAAGGTTAATTCCAAATCAAGGCTTCACCTAAGAAAATCCATATCAAACAATAATTTGTCTCTCTTGCATGCACACGTGATAGAATTAGAACACACAAATCTAGAGTCAGAAGGAATAGTTATAGAGATAAAATAATTGCCCTTTGTAGAGGTGAAAAAGTACAGTCAATCTCACTTTGATGTGACATCATCTAACACATTTTTTATGAAAATTTTAAAAGAAGGTCCTAAAAAAAATCCTAATCTATGAAATATAATTTATGTCCACATCTGGCATATATTTTTCTTTGAACCAACATTGAACTCTATTTTTAGGCTTATATTTAAGACATATGTCCTTGTAGATTCTATCTACATCAACGAGCCCCATTACCTTCATCATAGAAATGCAACAACATAATATGCCCACAGGTCATTTCAAAGAACACACCCCTCTTCAAATCTAAAACTATTTGATTGGCATGACATGTGTAAACTGGTAGGGATGTATAGCATCTCTACTTGAATCTTCTCCTCCAAAAAACTCATTTATGTGACACATGTCCCATGATTTCTCTTTCCAATTAATGGGTTCACCAATAAGATATTCCTAGAATATGTTATATCGTGAGACTTATGTGGCTAACACCAATTTGAATAGGTGTCACAAAAGAATTTTTCTTTTCAACTGATGTAATCTTAGTCTTTTTTGTAACTACCCACAATGATAAATTTTTTGTCTACAACTAACAAGTATGCTACTAGCGTCCAATCAGAAAAATACACTTGTCCATGTCATGGACTAACAATAAAATCATGCCTAATGTTTTGGTATGTCGGTGAATTGTAACAAAAAAAGATCATTTCTTTGATTGGAGTGGCCATAGGTTGTTGCTATAAAACTAGAAGGATTGTATTGTAAAATAGCTGGTTAATAATTGGATTTTCATTGTGGTTAGAAAATTATCATAGTTTTGAGAAGATAGAGGATAACTTGGGAAAAAAATGTAAATTCATAGTGATTTTAATTCATGTGGAAAGGACCTTGTGGCTTTTCAATAAGAGTCATATGTTGTAGCATTTGTATCCTAGAGCTTACTCTCCATCCTCAGCATGTTTTCTCTTAATGAAATATGGGACTGTGCCTATGTAGCATTTATCTTCTTGTTAATTAGAGTGTTTTGTGATAATATATCATGTGTCTGATCTAGTTTTCTTTTGTTGTTGTGATCATTTTTATATTTAATTAGGTGTATTTATGATCATGAATGTTTCTTTCTCCTAAAAATTAATCTAGAATAGAAGATGACTTATACAATTTATAGCCTTCTCCTTAGGAAGATTTTTTTTTGGGGGTTATGATCTTTTCACGAAACCCTTATAGGTACTATTTATATCCAAAAGAGAGAGCCCATTCTTGGTGTTTCTTGTTTAACATTTTCTTAGAGAGAGACTTCTTGTACCATGTCTAAGGGTGATTAGATCTACACACTCTTTAAGAGTTTTGAATATTTATTTGAACCCTTGTAGGTTCTTACCAAGGATAAGATTTGAAAATTACATTCTATGTCATGTAGAATTTATGTTTTTTATTCTCTTGGCCAACAATGAAGGGTCTATGGTGCATCATCTCTTTTGGATAAAGCTATAAATATATGACTAAGAAGGGTCAAATCCCTAAGAATGTCATCTTACAAATTTCTAAGTATGTCATAAAAATATTTTCTATAGAAAATCACCTCACCTTAGCTTAGTTTTCTTGTTAGAGGTTTCCCCTTTCTTTCAAACCCCAATATGAAGAGCCAAATTCTAAAATCCGGGAGGTTATTTCACAAGGTGCGATTTATCCCAGTCTTATGAATTATATTGACTACCCTTGTTTAGGCATTATCCTCTTAGGGATCAATAATATTTTTTTCACACCTGATGGGACAAAGTTGAGTGTTGTTACAAAATTTAGTGCACACTTTGGTTCTCTGAGCTTTCATGAAGCCTTCAAGTGCACTTGGCTAGTTGCATACAAGATCTAGTCAATTTTGGTTCAAAGTTACTACACTTTCCCTAATTGGGTTAGTCCTCAACTTTTTCAAAGGTATAGAGCTCCATGTTCTCAAGAGATACTAAAAAATTTATAGTGTGAAATGTAGATAATTGAGCTAGAAAAATATAAATATTCTCTCTTGTTTTCTCTACATGCACCCATTGCATGATCTGAGGAGTTTTACTCTACTCAAAAAATAATTCCTGAGATCAAAGACACACATGCATATATCATAGAGGAGTCTCTCTAAGAGGAAGATGAGATTGAGTCAAAGGCTTTCTCTACCTTCTCCTTTCAAGATCTAATGCCTGACACCATTTCCTTGTTTGAAGGTGGGCCTTTTTTTGGCACTTGGAGAAAAAGAATAATAAAAATCAAGCTTCAGTATCCCCTAAAGATATATGTACTTTTGAGGTCAACCAGAGCTTATGAGTCCCTCAACATATGTGGCTAGGTTTGTGTGAAGAAATAAAAATTTCCCAAGAGGGATTTAAAATTAAAGATCTAAGCTCTCTTTTTTCAGATCTCCCCAACTTCCTAGGGGATGAAGAGATTTTTCCCTGTTGAAATGTGGAAGGTTTTTGAAACCTCAAATTGAAAAGGAAATTCCTTGCGAGTTTCATCTTGGTGAATCAATTGAGGATAAAGGTGAGGATGTCGTGAACATTTTCACTACTTTGAGACATGAGGAAACAAAGGATGAGGACATACTCTTTAAGGATGACCTTGATAAATTTTTGCACATTGCTTGAAGATAATGTTTTGAAGCCCCTAGAAGAGACTTCCACCTAGTTTGCATCTCTAGATCTAGTAATAGCTAGTGTTGGGAAATGAAGTGTTCAACCTTAAGGAGCACACACAACTGCGAGGGGGGTGAATCAGTTGTGCCATAATATCAAAAAATAATTTAACCAACTTATAAACTTTAATCTTAGATCTAAATGATAAATATGAAAGCAAGATCATAACACAGTAACCAACACATAACACAGTAACCAACACATAACACCAAGATTTTTGACGTGGAAACTATGTTAGGGGAAAACCACGATGGGGATGGAACCCACAAGATGAATGCAATCTATTAAAAGCACTATACCTCATTAGGATTATTAAAAAGGGGAATGCACATGCATTCAAACACATTGCCTAGAGCTCACTTCTCAAATACAACAAGGATCTCAATCCCAAGGAAGGCTCACTACCTTACAACAATATCTGATCTAAAATCATAGATGACATACTGTCCTAGGTCACAAACTGAAAAAAATCTCTGATATGCCAAAATAGTTCCAATGAAGTACAATAAATCTCTACCTCAATTGCATATTACACTCATACCTCTTCTCTTCAACATCACATACTATCTCCACACTCTCTCATACTTTCACAATTATAAAAGATAACATATATATATATATATATATATATATAAAATATTATATTACATCAATTTATCCCAACTAGGTTAATCAGGGACCTAATTACAAAACATTAATTCATTACATCTCAATACTCATTGTGATCCATTGAACATCAAATAAGATATATAAATGATCCGTAATAACATCTCAAACGTGCTCCACATCCATAGATCATGCCACAAACCTTGGCAACATGCTACATCACCAATTTGTCCAAGAAATCATAAGAACATCAACATACAATATGAAATTCACTAAATTTGGTCACAAAATCCAATGCAATAAAAAAATATGAATAGGAAACAATCAAGAAGAATCAAGAAGAAACATGAAATACCAAGACATCAACATGCACATCTCTGTCATAGAACCCATTCACTTCTCTGCTATGTTCATCAAGAACACAAATAAAAAACCACTGTCATAAAAGAAAATTATCTTGCCAACATCCAAATCATGAACCACTCGAGATGAGGACACACATCCATGTAATAAACTCACCACCAAGTTAGAAACCAATGATATCGCTTAAATGTTCCACATCGATCCAAATACTGAAATAATGTCATAGTTTCAACAACCAAATTAGTAGTCTCTAATAAATCCATCATAAACCACTCAAATCAACATCTGACCCTCTTTCACTTGTATAGAATCAAGTATAGACATCCCAAAACACAACTGTATGATCGCAGCATCAGATCTTCAATATAGTAGTCGTACCATAAAAATCATCTCATTGAACGTACCAAGAAAATTGTCACCAACCGTAGGAATATGTTGACATCAATGACAAAACATTAATGCCAACATATATATGCACAATTTGAACAAAATCTAAGCAATCTCCAACAATCTCCCCCTTTGGCATTGATGGAAACATATAATGTGAAAAATTTAATCAATGCATAAAGAAACAATATCAACAAAAATACCAATAATATCCACAATATGACATCTTTGTTTTGCAATCTCTCCCCCTTAGTATGAAACTGAATATCTCTCCCCAAATATCACTTGTTTTAAACATTAATATATATCCTCCTTTTGACATTAATGACAAAGGCACATGTATGCACTAAGTCATAGAGGCTAAAAATATGAAAAATACATCTCATGAAACATTCACTACACACTACTCCCCCTAAGGAGTAGCCACCAAAACATCAATCCAAAATAATGAAAGCTTTGTAAGAACACTGGACTGATGCAAATCAATGCATCTCTATCTCTGATCGGGAGGGGAAATCACCCCAATCTTACCTCGGTGATACTCAAAAGTATCCTTTGGAAAGGGATTCATGAATATATCTACAATATTCTCTTTAAAAGATACATACTCCAATCTGACTTCTTTCTCACTGAATTTGTCTCTCAAGAAATGATATTTGATAGAAATATTCTTTGTCTTTTAATGCAACACAAGGTTCTTTGAAATATTGATATACTTTGAATTGTCACAATAGATAGCAATAGGCCCATCAATAGTCACTCTAATATCTTTCAACATCTGCTTCATCCATACCACTTGTGTATAATTAACAAAAACAACAACATACTCAGCTTCAGTAGTAGATTGTGATATACAATTTTGTTTCTTACTTTCCCATGAAACCAATATCTGACCCAAAACGAATGCCCCACCACTAGTGTTTTTTATGTCACCCACATTACCTTCCCAATCTGCATCAGTATATGCACTCAATGTGAAATAATCATCTTTACCATACCATAAGCCATAATCTGTTGTTCCCTTTAAGTATCTAAATATCCTTTGAATAGAAACAACATTTGAGTCCTTTGGTTCTACTTGAAATCTACCAACAATGAAAACAACATTCATAATGTCTGGTCTAGTTTATGTCAAATATAATAATCCACCAATCATTGATCCATATCTATTTTGATTTGCATTAGGTATATCATCAATCTTTTTCAACTTACAACTAGTAATCAAAGGTGTACCAACAGGTTTTGAGTCATCCATATAAAATTTCTTCAACAATTATTGTACATACTTAGACTGAGGAATGAAAATACCTTTATCTATTTGTGTAATTTGCAGTCCAAGAAAGAAATTCATCTCAACTATCATAGACATCTCAAATTCTTTCTAAATATCATCAGAAAATTCTTCATTCAACTTGTCATTTCCACCAAAAATGATATCATCCATAAAGACTTCAAAAAACAAAATGGTATCATCAAAAACTTTGAAGTACAAATTACTATCAATAGTACTTTATTGAAACAAATCTTCAATAAATACTTATCTAACCTTGCATACTAGGCTCTAGGGACTTGCTTCAATACATATAAGGCTTTCTTCAATTGGAAAACCATGTCATCTTTATCATTCAAGGAAAAACCATCATGTTTCTCAATGTATACTTCTTCTTCCAGCTTGCTATTCAAGAATGTAGACTTAAAATCCATCTGTATATAACTTGAAATTTTTGTAAGTAGCACATGCAAAAAAAATCTACTAGCTTCAATTATAGAAACATGAGAAAAGTTCTCCTCAAAATCAATACCTTCCATCTAAAAATATCCCTTACTGGAAATTATGGCTTTGTTCCAAACCACTTCACCATCTTCATTCAATTTGTTTTTGAATACCCATTTAGTACCGATCACATTCTTGTCCATAGGTTCCATGTCTTATTCTTTTCAATCTATTCCAATTATTCTTTCATAACTTTATTCCATTTTTCATCTTTGCATACTTCATCAACATCCTTGGACTCAATCAAACAAACTTCATTCCTATCAATTCTTCCTCTAGTCTAAACACCTTTATTTCTATCACCAATAATCTAATTCTCTAAATGATTCAAATTTACATTCTTCCTCATCTCCAACTTCCAAATCTTCCTCATCTCCAACTTCTTTTTTCTTCTCTATCGATCCATTTTGATTTCGATTCTAATTCTGTGCTTGCACAATCTTAATCTCTTCTTCATCATCTGGTTCATAACTACAATCTATCTAACTGGTTTATGGAAACTTTCATCTGCTTTCACATTAGCAATCTCAATCATCTTTCTCAATCTATGATTATAACATTTGTCTAATTTTATCTTTGTAGAATAACCAATAAATATTCCCTCATTACTTCTAGGATCAAATTTTCCTAAATATTCATCTCTCTTAATGTAACATTTTCTTCCAAATATTCTAAAATACTTCATAGTAGGAATATGAACAATAGTGCTAAAACATTCTCTGCAATATATCTATGAAACATTTCCTTCAATAATTATAGTCCTTGCATTGTCAAGGATTGTTATGTTTCTTCTCTCTTCAATTTCATTCTTTTGTAGGGTTCATGGAGAAGACATCTGTGTCTTTATTTCATGCTCTTCACAATATGCCTCAAACTCTCTAGATGTAAACTCTCCACCTCTATCATATATCACACATTTCCACTTCATACCTATCTCAGTCTCAACCATAACTCTAAAGATCTTGAATTTGTCAAATGCCTCAGTTTTTTCCTTAAAAAATGTAACTGACATCATCCTTGAATAATCATCAATGAATAGGATAAAGTATCTATCCCCATAATAAATTCTAGTTCTGGTAGGACCACATAAGTCAGTATGCACCATATCTAACAATCCACTCAAAGAATAAGTCTTACTTTTAAAAGTAGATTTAGTTGGCTTACCCAAATAACATTCCTTACACGTCACATTAGTAGTCTTCAAAAATCTAGCTAAATATGTTACAACATTTTTAGTGCTTATCTTCACATTATTATTTAAGTTTAGATGACAAAATATCTTGTGCCACAACCAACAATGATCAATCTTTTCAATCAAACATCCATTCTCTGAATTATTCAAATAAAATACATTATCTTTGGTATTTGTCCCTGATGCAATCTAAATTATAGTGCTTCAAATTATTATACACATTCCATTATTGATTTCCAAGTGATATCCCTTATCAACTAACCGTCAAAAACTCAAATGATTATGCCTCAAGCCTTACACCTATAAAACATCATCAATATTAATATTACCATCAAGTTTTATTGAACCTCTTCCTTTGATCAAACAAGCAATATTGTTACCAAATCTAACAAATCCACCATCATACTCTTCAAGCTTCACAAATTTTATTTTGTCTCCACTCATTTGATGCAAACATCTACTATCAATAACCCAATCATCTTTCTTATCCACATGTGAAACCAAGGCTCTCTCTTAATTAGGATTCTTATCTCTGATAACAATGAACACAATATCATCTTCACTCTTCTTAGATTCATAATTATTTGTTCCTCCATCAGAAACATTGTAGCACTTCTTATGATATTTAAGCATTAAATTCTTATGCTTATACTTAGGATCTTTGTTAGGAATTCTCAAAGATATGTGACCAATCTTAGTAGATGAAAAAAACATTAAAGAAAACTTTCCTTCATATTTACCAGATCCCTTAGGTAGTTTCTTTGCAAATAGGGCTTCAAGCTCTTCAACTTTTCTTTCTTCTTTCTCAATTTATTCTCATTCCTTACCATATCTACCAAGCTTAGATGAAATTTCACCAAGGTCATATATTTACTTATCCTTAGAAATAGTGGCTTTAAATGCAGATTCAACTTTAGGAAATCTATTTCCAAATTCACTCTTTTCAAAATAATCTAACTTACAAACCAATGCATCTCTTGTCATAATACTATGGGTAGGACTTTATGAAGGCCTCACTAACAAGGAGATAGTTGTCACTGGGTATCAGAGTACCGACCAACTTCACCTGAAGAATTTTTCTAGAAAGCGGGATCTCTTGGCCTCCAAGCACCTCGTAGTCAGGTCACGATGGGGTAGAGGTATCTTAGTTGGACAAGTGACTATTTATGATGAGGGAGTAGCTAGTTGTAACTCATCAACTTTCCAGGAAAAGGATGGGGGTTTCCTGCAAGCACGTTTAGTTTGACAAATAAAATACAAAAATTAGGTCAAGGTTAGAATAATCATCTATCTATAGTCATTATAAATTTCTAAAAACATCAACAAATCTGTAGATAATGTAGTAACAAATAATACGGAACGCATACATGATTATAATTCAAACATACACTATTAAAAGAGTAAATTATTTTATCTAATCAATAAAGAACTAGAGAAGAGGACGTAAGGAAGCATACAACATGAAAGTATTTGCTAACTCCAGAACCAGTAACAACACGAAGTGTGGTGCTAAGAGAGGTTTCTCATTTCTTCATTAACTTAATAAATAGTATCACCGGTGTTAACATTCAGGTATCCAAGGGAGCATTAATCTACTGAAAGCTGAGCAAAGTAACAAAACTTAAGAACATCAAGATATAAATCACTTATGGACAACAAAATGATCAATTCGTCAACCCTTGGAATGGCGTCAGAATTATTATTTATAGAAAAACTATCTACATCAGGGATCTAACCTATACAACCTACCTTCATACATTAAATTACAATATTTACAACTGGTACTACCTACACTGTCAAAATCACCTTACTATATACAATAACTTGAGAACAAAAGAGAAGAAAGATAGAAGGAGAAAAGTTTGGGAAATTCATCATCGGGAAGAGTGCACTCATACATGTAGATGTGATAGTACATCTCAGATGACTTAGGCCATACGCCCCCATAATACATTTTTGGCTCCCATTTTTCGAGTGTCATTCCTATACACCAAGTATTAAATGCTAGAGAGATGCCTTAGGAACTGGGAGACATCTATAATAAAATTTCCTTCTACTATCACCATCAATCCATAAAGTACCGACCCCAGTTCTAAAAACAAATCTTGGACAATGATCGGTCAGCTTCAGAGGAGCTAGCAACATAGACCACTATAAAGAATACAAAATTGGAACCTGGAGTTCCCCGCTTTGGGAGATTACACTCAAAGAATAAATAATCATGTTAACCAAATCCTTTCATAGAGAGAGATTCCTAGAGTCGGGGAAATCTACCGATCCTTGAGCTTATGATAGGCCTTCAAAATCTAGAGTACACCATCTTCCTCCACATCCTTCATACAATCCTAATGATCAATAGAGCTCTCAAGATGATCACCGACATCCCCAGATTTTGCTTTTAATTTTGAGGCCACCTTGGCAGCATTGTGGGACTTGAACACCATCTGGGAGAGTCACATTGTTATGGTGCTATCAAAATATTTAAAGGGCCAAAATTGTGCCTTGGCCACTTCATCACAATTACTGAGTATGGTATCATGGGAGTATAATTCCCAAGGCTGACCAGATTAACCAAATTAATCTCTTTGATAAATGCAAAATACTCGTCCATTGAAACCCAGACCACAAAAAGATGTTCTTCCAAGACCCTTACCAGTTGCTTTCTCACCTTGATTTTGAATGCAAGTCTAGAGTACTGGGTCTTGGGTAACCCATATGGCTCATCCCCTAGGATGTCCGTCTTTGCCAAAACTTCTTCCCTGAAGTTCAAAATTTCTCCCAAGTCATCCCTCCACCCTTCATATTTTTATGTCTCCTCTTGCCACTGGGTAATGATGACCTTCAGCTGATTTACAATGCCATGTGCTTGGAAGAAATAGGGGAGGGTCTCAAACATGAAGCTCCTTATTATTCCAGTCTATTCAGATGTCCATTCGTTCACAACCAATGCTTTCTTTTTTCATTGTCCTTAGCGCATCAATATCACCCTATGGGACCGGTGTTCTGGAAGTGAACGGTTTGGGTGTTATGGATGAGAGGGGTTGTGTCAACACTGTCAAGAGCCTGAGGATATTTGTGTTCATTGTTTTTAGATCCTTTACCCTTTGGGACTGTTTCTAATAGGTCCAGGTCTCCTTTCTGGTCCCTTTTTCCCAGAGGGAAATCTATAATTGTATAATCCTCGGCAGCTACCTCAGACTCATCCTTATCTGGCGATCAGTATGCCACTACTGCCACCATGTTTCTACCTGGAACCATTCAAGTAGTAAGGAGGGTTCAATCCCTTTTGGGATTTTTTATTGTTTGGTCTTCAGACAACATCTCTGCTAGTGACAATGGGGCCACTATGGTCGTTGCATCTTTTCTTCTCTGGGATTCTACCAACCATTGTCATGGTCCCATCAATCTTCCCACTATCATCCCCAAAATTGAAGTGTCCCTGGGGTTTTTCTTAGGCTCCTCCATTGATACATCCTTATTAGTATTGTTAGGATCATCACCTACACTTCCTTTATCTACCTCTGCATTGTCTCATGGGATGTTCTCTGTTGGTGGGAAAAAGGGTGGTGGTTGTTGATCTGGCTCATTCAGGTCTACCTGTAGAAGTGTAGTGATGACTTCATCCATCTATGTGTCCCAATGCAGTGATTGGCCCTATGTACCTATTAGGGTTTGTAACATGGCATCTAGGGGTATGGTTTCTCCCATAGATCCAGTTTCCCCTATCGCTAGTAGTTTCTCTTCAGTCCACTTATCTTCTTGTTCCTTTTCTTCTGCAATATTTCTCTTGACCTCTTTCTGCCATAGTTCCTCCTCTTTCTCTTGGGCCATCTTTCATGCATCCTCCTCTCTTTTCTCTTCCCATGATTGTTTCTTCTTATTTGACCTCCTTGTTGGTTGGCATGCAGGGAAAGATAGATGAGTAGGGGGATGCACTTGGTGGGGGACAGGAACCTACTGGAGTAGCTCTGAGACCAAACGTCATGTCAAAGTTAGATGCATCTAGCAACTTCTAAGAATGTTCTAACTTTGTATCCAACTTCTTCTTTAGGGGGGAAATGGGGCCCATCCTAAGAGGATGTACCAACCTTCTATTTCCATTGAGATTTGGATTGTTCCACTATCCGGGATCCTGAACTTGATGCTTCCAAAAATTGATTATCCAGTCAGACACTCTTCAGGAAAACCTTCACGAAATATGCGTGACTGTGCTCAAGTATAGTCTTCAAAATTACCTCCATGGTAAAAAATTCTGGCATATCCCAATCCACCAAAGGGAGGTCCATCTTTTCAATACCTCTTTCTTTATACTCGGGGTCTTCAAGTGACCTGTTATCAGAGAAAATCTGCGAGAAATTTCAGAGCTCAAGGTGTTCCATCAATCCTTTTGACATCCTTCAGATGTCAAAGTCATCTTGGTAATCAAACCAAAAATATTCTACATGCAGTGCATGGGGGTTGGTTCCTTGGGGTATTACCTTCCCTAATCGATTGGGTGGGTCATAATCTTGGTCGCTGAGCAAAAAATTATCCAAGCCTAGGTTGCTTAGATCATTTTCTTCTTCCTGGGCTGTAGCGAAGGAGTAGGTATTTTTACTGCAAACAAACGGGAAGGAGATGGAGGTGATATTTTTGGTGGCCATCAAAGTACACACCTCTAGAATCTACCTGTGAAATTCTAATAAAAATATTATGTCCCCACAATTCTTGGGCAATAGAAGTGGGTTCCCAGAAAACCCAGTCACCCAAATGTATGTGTGTTGTGCAAACTAGACAAAATAACATCCCCATGGGCATACCAGGGCCTTGGATTATTGAGACATTCTAAACACCACATCCTTGGTGAGAACCTTTATCCCATGGATAATAAATACATCATTCACTCTACAAAAATTGAGGAAAATTTCATTCCACTGGATCTGGGGAAAGTGATCCCATGGGGTGGCATGTGTGCTCTCAATCTCGAGGGTTCCAACTGTGCTCAATCTCCATATTCCTTTGTGTTTTCAAGCTAGGGACCACAGGATGTAGGACATCATGTAGAGATTTTAATCCTCCTTGACCTTTCTCTTCTGGGTGTCCACGTGGCTAGAAATGATAGTGGCTTATTCAAAACATGACTTGTTGGTGGTCATACAATATAGGAAATAATACATTCATGGGGCGAACTCCTGGGCATGAGTTTATTCAAAGATCCTATACAAACATATGATTCTTGTCTGGATGGGATCCTTGAAGTCAGACTGAGGGATATCCAACCTCATCTTCTTATAGTCATGGTGCAGGATTTTTAGCTATTCTATGTTGAGGTGGCACTAGGCTAAATCTCCAGCCTCTAAAAGTTGGTCCACTAAAGTTAGGAAGAGAAAAACAATGTTTGGGAAGAATGGGATATGTCACCCTATGGTGGTGGTATTATGATCCATGGAAATGATGGGCATAACATAACCCTTGACACCGGGGGAAGACCATATAGTAGCTCAAGGAGCCAGATTGTAATGTTTGGCCATGAGCAATATTAGCTCTGATGCCTATACTAAGTAAGAAAAACCAATTTCTTGAATGATTTTGGATGCCGCTAAGTTGACTTATGTCAATTCATTGGCTCGTTGTTGTTGGTGTATTATCTAGATGAGGCCTTTCAATTCAGCTCAGGTGCCAAAATCTGTATCTGTGACCTCTCTCGAGGTTGATTCAATTTGGGATCCCAGAATTATCTCACCTTTCTTGTATTTAAGACTCAATGGGATCTTCTCCAATACCTTTTCTGCCTTAGAATTTTTGGAAGTACCTATCAAAATGTTTGGGAAGTCAGGACTCCCTGGAGGTGATCCAATTGTAACTATTTATTTCTCACTTTGACCTAGACTTGCAAGACCAAACAATCATTAATATATATAAACATTTTAAACAAGAGTTCTGGGTTCTAGAACTTCATGCATCATTTTTACCTTCCATCTTGAGAAAGAAGATGTTAGTTATCATTGAGAATACTGGGGATATTGCCTCTGTTGTAAGAAAATCATAAACATGTAAGACCTGCTCAAGCCCATGAAGGCTCGAAAATGATATCTTGAATGAATAGCGTGGTGGCTATGTTAGGGATCACCAAGATGCCTGGAGACTAATATTCCAAAAAGAAGGAAGACATCAGGGGTGAGAAAAGGTAACCTCTATACTAAATGACCATGCTATCGTAATTTAATACGCGTACATCCACTAAGTCAGAGTAATGGAAATAAAATAATAATTATTCTAACACGAGTGGCATGAATGCCACTTGGGATGGATTTTAAATGCTTGTTCATGGGAATTAACCCTAACATTAAGATGAAAATGATAGTGGAGAGAGAAAATTATAAATGCGCCACCAACCTTGCCAGCTTGGCTTTGCAACTGACCTATTTTTGTGACTCAACAAGGAGTCAACATTGGCTAAAGTGACATGAGGCCAACTCATTATTTGGAAAGCTTGGTCACAAGACCTCGTAAAACAATTTAAGGAGACAACACCCCTAAGAGCTTGCCTCCATAAAACCTACACTATAGGAAAACTACGAAATCACATGGTTCCTGCAGTGCACCAAAGACAAAACTGGGCCACATTACACTATACATAATTTATAGATCCATTAACAATAGTATTCACATGATATACACAAATTACAAAACTATGCAATTTACAAACTTACAAAGCTCTCTTACCAAGCCCATATCTACAACATGCAACTCATTTACAACAAAAAATGAAGCCTACAACTTACAACTTATGTACAATAGAAATATAGATGACCTCCCCTCGAGTAGGACCAGCCATGAAGGGCCATGCTGAGGGAAGGAAGACCAACAACCAAACCTAAGAAAGGCATGACATTCCCAACAGAGGGCTAGGCTTGGACGACGCAAGAAAAAACAATAGAGAAATGAAAATAAAGCAATAAAAAAAAGGAAAACAAGTCAAATACAAAACAAAACAAAACCAGAGAGCCAAAGAGGGCCTACCTAAAGACTCAGAATGTTGGGAATGAAATCTTGAATGTCATTTACCCTGTCACTAGTCACTGTAGAGACCTCAAATGCACTTCTTGCACTATTTCATTCTGAGAACTCTTAGCTTATAAGAACACCCTGCTCTGTTTCTCAACTAATTCACTTGGAGGTAATTTGTTCATGGTAAATGTAAAATGGTAAAGTAAACAACCTTTTATAATGCCTAAAAGGAGTGCATTAATTACTAATTACCATTCCACAAAAAGGAAAATCATCAAAGTTCAAGCTCTGATATGTCTATTGATCACCCCTTCCAAAGAGGATGGGAGTAACAACACTAGAACGCTAGGGGACAAAACTAATTGGCTATTGGAGAGACAATTCTCTGGGATTTGGATCCCAAAGAATACCATAAAGGACACCAAAAGATAAGGAAAAAGCAATGACCCAAAAAGAGAAAAAGGGGGACCCAACATTTTTTCAACAAAATGTAGGGACAGGTATATAGGCCATAACAAATGGAGACTCGGTGGGACAAATGGCTCATGCATTTGAGAACTCTAGAATCTACACCTAGAGAAACTGAGGTCCCATCATTGTCAGAGATACTTTTATCGGTAAATTTTAGGGTGTTAAAAAACCTAAGTCACCATGACTCAGGTGTCTATTCTTGTCTAGTTGTGAGGTGTGTGCTTGAAAAGAAGATGCAGTTGATAACTTCCGTGAGAATTAGAGAAATCACACTAACTCAACAAGACTAGTGTTGTAATAGATCTCGTGCAACTTTGGGTTTCGGGGCTTTTCTCTCTTCTTAGGCCTTTCTTTCTCTTTTCTTTTTGGCGATGGAAAAGTTGGTACTTATTACACCGAATTCTTCAATCTTATCTTGTAAGTGTGGCGGTACTCCTTTTTCCTTTCCATCCATTTTAATTTTCTGAGTGAGAAGAAAATTTTCAGCTCGGGATACCTTTTAATTTTCCAAACACAATCTGCTAAGAGTGTAACTGATCTATCCTTAAAAATTAATTTTCCTTTTGTGTTCCCTTCTTTCTTACATGTTACTGACTAAATCAGTTTATTTTCTTTAACTAGAATCAAGTGTAAACATTGCCTGAACCCTATGAAGACTATCTGCTACCTTTAACCATACATATAAGGCTTCCCTCAGATGAGGACATGGCCATGCATTGTTTGAGTGACGGATTATGGCCCACTAAAATGCATGAGGAAAATTTCCTAAAGTGTCTCTTGTTATGTGAAGCATTCCCTCCTATAAGAAGCTGATAGAATGTCACAGTCTAGGAAAAGATGATGCAGACAAAAAAAGAAAACAAACCCAAAAAACCACACACGGGAAAAAAGTCTTGGGACTATTTACAAGAAAGGCACACCAACCAGGAGCATCGGAACTACTTACAAGCCAACTATACATATGGTACAACCTACAAAGTGGGAAAATTTTCACCCTTGCCTCATTCAAAGTAATATTTGAGGAGCCTTATTTTGATAGGTAAGGGGACAAATTCTCATTTTAAGGAACTAAGGTGATAGGTGTTATCCCCATAGAACTTGGATATCTGATATGGCCCAAGCTAGAGCCTTTGGAATATTGTATGCTTCCCTTTCTTTTCCCAAGATTTTTCTCACAAGAGGACTAAGTCTGAAGTTTGGAAAGCCTTATATTGTGCTCTCTTGTCAAACCAACATTTGAATACTACTTGATGCCTTTCGAAGTGCTCAAGTGCACTATTTATTTTCTCTTTGATTCATATAAAATTTAGGAGAAAAACCTCCACAATGTTATCTTGAGTGTTGAACTCTTGCATGAACTATAAGACTGGGATCTGTAATTTTACTGGGAATACCATATTTTGGCCATAAACCAGATAGAATGGAGAAGTTCCCAAGGTGACTTTGATTTGAATACGGTCTTCCAAGAGAGAGAATCTAAGCTTCTGGTGCCAATCCTAGGTATTCTTCTCAAGAAGGTGTTTTATTACCTCTAATAGGTTCTTATTGGTTGACTTTTCTACTCCATTACCCTATGGATAATAATTACTATAAAACTTGAGGGTAATATTTATGTGGTAAGCCCAATCCAATAGCTGGATTGAAGAAAATTCCGTAAGTGTTATCGCACACGAGTGTGAAATATATTCTGAACCTGATGACTATGTTCTCCTCAATGAAAATAATTACTAAATTAACCATGTTATTTTTTCATGGTATGGATTCACACCACTGAGCATAATAATATATAGAAATCAAGATATACTAGTGATTTGTGGATGATTTGGGGTTTATTTCCCCAATAAAATTGAATGCCTATTGGGAAAAAGGTCTAGCCTCAAAGATGGGTTGGAGGGGCATCGTCGGGTTCCACTCTCGAGAGGTAGTGGTTTGGCATGTGTGGCACTTCCTCACATGCACATGAATATCATTAAAAATATCAGGCCAATAGTATCTAGACCAAAGGATTTTGTGGGTAGTGGAATTAGCTGACCCATGCCCGATTCTGAAATGAACATGGAATTTTTCTATCACTTTTGTGGCATGTTCTTGATCAATACATCAAAGTTAAATATCTTCATAATTTATGCAAAAAAGCGTTCCATTATTAATCATAAAGTGTGTGTTTTTTCAGCCAAAGTGATCGACCTTTTTTGGAAGGGAGCCCTTCAGTGCATTGGTTATTGGTCTTGGGTAAGGGATTATACCATATAATTTTTTCATTCGATGTATAGGCTAGCCTCAACCATGGCTTTACACAATAATTGTGCTCAAACTAATTTCATGGGTTTCATCTCAAGGTCGTACTCCTAGAGGATAGCCATCCACTTTCCCCCACATTCACCCAACTCAATCTGTAGTAGTAAAGACTTGACAGCTTGATTTGGAATGATAACGTGTACCTTGATTCAGAGAATGTAATGTCAGAACTTCTTTACTTCTTGGATGAGGGAAAATGTTTATTTCTCAAGGAGTGAATACCACACTTTGACATTCTTAAAGGGGGAGCTCATGAAAGTGAGGGTTCATTCTTCCCCTTCGATGCTTTGGGTCAATACTGTGGCAGCGGAGTGAGCAGAGGCAAAAGAGTATATGTAAAAGGGGAGGGAATAGTCTGGACTTTCCAAGACTGGGGCCTCTTTGATAGCCTTCTTTATTTGAGTGAATTCTTGTTTTGCCTTCGGGTTCCACTCAATTTTTACGTCCTTCTTCATCATGTCATTAAGGGTTTTTCCAACCTCAGTGAATTCAGTGATGAAGCATCAGACAAAACCAATCTTCCCAAAGAAAGACTACATCTCTATCTTACTGTCTGGCATTTGAAAATTCATAAATGCCTCCACTCTCTCAAGGTAAATTGATATTCCCTTCTTGGAGATGATATGTCCTAATAATTTCCCTTCCATGACCTTGAATATGCACTTCTTGGTGTTAAGGGAAATACTAAATCGATGACATCTCTTGCAAATCTTGGTGAGGTGGATGGGGTGATCACACCTATCCTGGGAGAAGACTGTTAAATCATCCATGTAGATGATTATGAAACTATTAACCAATCCCTTGAAAGCGATGTCCATGGCCTTCTGAAATGTGTCCCCAACATTGATTAGTCCAAACAATATTCTCCTATAGGAAAATATTCCCCACTTGGTGGTGAATGTCATTTTAATTCTATCTTCAAACTTAACCATGACTTGGTTATATCCAGAGTATCCATCCAGGAAGGACATCATCTGAGAACTATTTACAATCTTGAGCACTTCATCTAGTGAAGGTAGGGGGTGGTTATCCTTTTTAAATGCCTTCTTCAAACTCCATAAATCTACACAGAATCAAATTTCCCCATTCTTCTTCTAGACCAGGACTAATTTTTCTACCCACATGGTATGCTGGATAGGGAAGATGATTCAAGTGGATAGTAACTTCTGAATATCCTCATAGATCAGGGGTTCAATCAGGGGATTGAATGGTTTTTTTTTCTGCTTGAAAGGTTTGGCATCAAGATTCAAGGGGATCATATGCAACGTGATAGATGTATCATAGGTTTTAAGGTCTTAATATCCCCGGGTGATTAGATCCATGTATTCTTAGAGGACCACGATAATATTCTCTTTTTCCTTTGTGGAATAAGAGCTACCTATATGCACATATTTTTCTTCAGGACCTATTCCAATATTCACTTTCTCATCTTTCCCTCCTTCAGAGGACTAGGATAGTCTACCTTTGAATTGAGGGTTTGAGTGAAAGATTCGTTCACCATCCCCTTCAAAATAGTGTTAGTGGGTAAGTCAAGGATCCCATCTTCATCCCCACCTTGTCTTGTATCATTGTGTTCTTCTTCTTTGATGATTTGGTGTTAAAAAACACAAACATTTGCCATGAAGGGAAGGATATGCTTGTCATCTCTGAAGAACTAGAAATGGGTTATATTATTAGGGATAGAGGGTGTGGGAAATGTCTCTATAGAGAATTTCTAGAGTCAGGAACTCACCGTGGGTTCAAGGGTACTGGAAGACACAACAAGGGCATCCAAAACATAGTTCCTCTTTTGGGGAATCAACTCAATAACAAAGGCATTGAAGTCATCTATCAAACTCCATGCTCTATTATGATAGGCCGCTAGCCATTTTTTGTGACATGTATACTGGCTCTAGAATTTCTTAACTATGATTTTTGAGTCACCCAATACCTAGAGGCAAGTCACTCCTTTTCTTAATGTGAAGAAAAGACCAAGGATAAAGGCCTTGTACTCTGTAACACTATTGGTGTAGTCAAACTGCAACCGATAGGATGCGAGGAAGGATTTCCTCGAGGGTTGATCAAATATATCCTAGCCCCACAATGCTTCTTAGATCTCGATCCTTCAAAATTCAGGATCCATACTTTATTTTCATTTTAGTGGGGTCTAAAAGGGCGGGTAATGAGTGGTATTGATTTGGAAAAGGGAGGTAGTTTTGGCACATCTTTCAGAGGGAAAGGCACGGGGGCTGAAATTTTCTCCAGAGGAGTTTTTATTGGGGATTCCTTAACAATTGGTCCTTTGGATATGCTCATGGGTGGACCACATTGTTCCGTAGACTTTTATTTCTATTTTTTTGCTTGGAAATTTGAGAGATGAATACTGGCGACATTGACACATGGTAGGCACTCCAACTTGGAGTTTTTTAGGCAATGTACTCTGCACCATGTATCTGATAAGAGGGTAGCCAAATATGCATCACCATTTTGAAGGTTAACATCATGTTTCAAGTGTACAATGAGATCATGGACTCTCTGAGTGATCGGAGGGTCCTCATAAAGGAACATCCCATCGGGAATGGAATCTAAGGTCAAGATCTCCTTGGCTTTGTACAAGTCGGGTTCTAGTTTAGCAAACACTATCTCACTCACCTGACCATAGTTAGTGAGGGCTTGTTTCTTCTGGGGTTCACATTCCACTTTAATTTGTTTGGCTTCTCCTCTCCAAGGGAGCCATAAGTGGGAAAAGTTGGTCAAGATATACCCATTAAGGGCCTTGGACCAGTTTTGACTTAACAACATCCTGTATGTTTCAGGGATGTGAACCACTTAGATGTCTATAATGTTGGACACCTGGGGGTCTTGGATGAGTTGTATTTGGACATTTTTTAACTCACCCACCATCTTAAAAATAGTCTTGTCCAATTGGACTACTGGGCCCTTAGATGGTGTGGGGATTAATCCGAGCTTCTTGCAGATGGATAAGGGAATGACATTACCAGAAGCTCTGGAGTCAACCAAGCAGTTGTGTAAGTTTTTTCCATGAATTTTGAGGTCGACTAGGAAGGGAGGATCCTTCGTATTTCCCTAGAATACAGTCACATTGGTTTCATTGAAAGTGAAGGTGTTTGGTGGACGGTTGTGGATTTCTAGGTTTTCCAAGTACTACAAGAGGGATTTCCTCTACTTGGGGAAATTGAGTAATGCTTCCATTAAGGTCATGGTGGTGGTGGTGTTTTCCATCACCTTTATTATTTTGAATCGCCCCTTTGGGATCCATTGGTTCTTTCCTACGAAATCTTGAGCATGATTAGGGATAGGTCCCTTTGGAGAGGGTGGATTAACATTCGTGAGGGGATTCGGTGGGAGGTTTGTACTCTTTGAGGGAGTCAACGTTGTGAAGGGACCTTTGTTGGATTGAATCCTTGTGCTATAGGGAGTCTGAGAATTGGTGAAAGCATTGGCCTCAAAGGCTGGGATGTAATAGTCAAAGAACCCATGTAGATTAGGTTCTTCTTCATTCTCTTCATCTTCTCCAAGGAAGATGGTCTCACAAGAAAAAGAAGAGTGATGAGGCTCGAGAGGGGATTCTGGAGGGGTTTCGTCAGTTAGTTGCTGCCTATAAGACTAGGAGATCTGAATGATCTTCTCTAGTGTGGCATAGTTTACCTTAGAATATGAACCGATGTCATGCAGTCGACACCATGAAGTCAAGGGGTAAAACTCAATGAGTTGCATGGAGTGACTAGGACCCACGCTCTCTTGAGTGCCAAACTAGTATGGGGGGACACCCCTACTGTTCAAGGTATTATTTCATTACTGGTTGTTGGGTGAAGAATTATTGTTTCCATTGTTGTTATGACAATATTGCGGCTCAAAAGTGTTATATTTTCATTTTCCCAAAAATATATTCCCTCACTGAGAGGAATTTAGATTACGGGACGTAGAGAGGCCCATCTTCAACTGCCCCATGTCTGTAGTGAGCAAAGACACAATTTTACAGAGGGATTCAAACTCAGGGGAAAAATCATGGGTAGTTGGGTCATAATGTGATGGCTGAGGTGGTGGGTTAACAATAGCCGCACCTAGAGTCATGGAAGTTAATCCTCTAGATGTGGATGCCTATAAGGAGGGTACTCTAGATGGTTGAGGCATTGGTTTTTGTGGTTGTGTTAAGGGTGCATATTTTGGGCCTAGAGGATTTTGGTTGTGGGTGGGGTAGATATACTAGGGCACCAAGTTCATCATTGGGGCACCCATTTCTAAATTGGGGTCATATCCCCCCACGTAGATACTTCCCCTGGGTTGCATGTTGTACAACACACTTTGTCCAATACTGACAGGATCCTTACTCAAATTTTGGGACAACTCCAGGGTGAGGTTTTAAAACTTCACCAGGGTTTCCCTTTCATTGGTGGTGACAGTTCTCCAAATTAGGGTTGAAATGAATGGGTCCAAAGCATTGAGGTAAGTTTGGATAGTGACTTTGGTGGATGGGATGAAAGGACCCGTGCATCATTTCAGGGCTCTCTAAAAGTGATGGTTGAAGGTTGCCAGAGGTTCATTAGGTTCCTTACTAATGAAAATAAACTAGTTGTAGGACCAAGATGGGTCCACGTGGACACAAAATGCTGCCAAGAAATCATCTTCCATGTCTTGCCAAGTATTGATGGAGTTGGCGGGCAAGTTCAAATACTAGTTTAGTTCACTTTCCCTGAGGGGCAGCGGGAACATCCTTCTTACTATGTCTTAATTTTGGATACAATGCATTTTCATGGCATCCTTGTAATATTTTAGGTGCTCTTCCTTGGTCTAGGGACATAGGTGCTCATATTTTGCATAGATCTTCTCTAGATGCGGAGGAAGATCATTAACCGTTTTAGAGAATTTTCCCATTGGGGAGCCAGTATTGTTAAAGTACATAGTCATTAGGACCGTTACGTTTGGAATAACACCATTGGTCACTGGGATGGGTTGGAGAATTAGGGAACTCTTAGAATTTGTAATCCCTACAAGAGATTCAAGGGTTGTTTCTTTTGGTAAGTCCTTTTTCCACGGATAGGGGGTTCAAGTTCAGAAAACTCTCCGAGGTTTGAAAATGCAAAGGCAAGAATGACCCTAACCTACGGAAAGCTTGGTTTCTAAAACTAGTGCATGGGGAACCTTGAGGAGGTGTGGTATCAAAGTTTTTTATGGATGAAAATCTCATTCCCTCCTTCTGGCACCAGTTTCTACTGATGGGACTTTGTGACGACCTCACCAACAAGCAGAGAGTTGCAACTAGGTACCAGAGTACCAACCAAATTTGCCTGAAGAGGTTTATCAGAGAGCGGGCTCTCCTAGCCTCCAAGCCCCTCATAGTCAGGTCATGATGGGTAGGCTTAGCTTAGATGGAAAATTGATTTTTTATGTTGAGGGGATAGCTAGTTTTAACTTGTCAACCTTTCAGGAACTTCAAAGGATATGGGGGTTTCCTGCAAGCATGTTTAGTTTCACAAATAAAATATGAAAAGTCAGGTTAGAATAATCATCTATCTATAGTCATATTATAAATTTCCAAAAACATCAACAAAGATCCATATAAAGGACTAAAAGAAATTACCGAATGCATACATGATTATCAATCAAACATACACCAGTAGCAGAGTAAAGTATTTTATCTAATCAATAAAGAACTAGAGCATAGGACGTAAGAAAGCATACACCATGAAAGTATTCTCTAACTTTGAAACCATAAAAAACACAAAGTGTGGTGCTAAGAGAGGTTTATCATTCCTTCATTAACTTCATATATAAATCTAGCATCACTGGTGATTACATTCAGGGCTCCAAGGGAGCATTAATCTACTGAAATATTAGAGAAGTAACTAAACTTAAGAACATCAAGATAGAAATCACTCATGGACAATAAAATCATCAATTTGTCGACCCTTGGAATGGCATTGAAATTATTATTTATAGATAGACTATCTACATCGGGGCTCTAACCTAAAAAACCTACCTCCATACATTAAATTACAATATTTACAGTCGGTACTACCTGTGCTGTCACAATCACCTTACTATATAAAAGCACCTGAGAAGAAAATAGAAGAAAGATAAAAGGAGAAGGGTCCTGGAAATATACCAATGGGAAGAGCACCCTTGTACTTGTAGACATGATAGTACATCTCAGATGACTTAGGTCATACGCCTCCATAAATGCATTTCTGACTCCTAGTCTTTGAGTACCATTCCTGTACACCAGGTATTAAATGTTGGAGTAGTGCCTTGGGAACTAGGAGAGGTTTGTAATAAAATATCCTTCTACCATCTTCATTAAGCTAAAAAGTACCAGTCCCACTTCTGATAACAAATCTTGGACAATGATCAGTTAGCTTCAGAGGATCCAGCAACACAATGTTAGAATAACTGAGAAGGGGGGTGAAACAGTATCCTCAAATATTAATCCAATATAAAAAAAACTTTATATCTCAAATATAACCTCTAGTTATCTTCATTCATAAAAGATGTATGCCCTTAAATAATCTTATTAGATAACTAATGCTCGGATTTCACTGTTAAACTTTATTATTAAGCTTTACCGAATAGCAGTCTAGCATTTACCGAAATATAGTAAATAACTTAGTGTTTACCAATCAATCCTATTTTAGTAATGTGTAAAGAAAAAATTTAAATTAATGACTCATAAACACATTTGACACATGGATTTTTAATGTGGAAACCATGTTAACGGAAAAACCACTTGGGACCGGTAACCCAAAATTTTCACCCTTCTTAAGTGAGCTCGGTGAAGAGCCAACCTTGTTAAAGGTTAAAAATACACTGTTAAGTGTGACCTTGTTAGAGGATTTATAAATAACAGTTTATCACTTGATATCTAGAATTCACTATGCTATCTTCATGATAAACTGTTTGATACTCCTTGCGTTGTATCTCAATATATAAAGGATTGTTAAATCCTGCTTAGTTAAAAGAATTTCTGATCTAATGGTTAAACTGAAACACTATATGATCTATTGATAAATACAACATAGACTTGCAGATGTTCAGATCTATTGTAAGCTCATAATACCTTTCTGATCAATGTTTCCCTTTAATACCTTTTCTCCACTTCTTTATGCTCAGTGATGTTGTGCTTCTCTGTTGCTTAGTGTCCACATAAATCTTTAGCTCTATTTTTTAGCTTGTATGATCAGGACTGTATGAATTCATCTTCACCAATATTCTCTTCATAATCTTCTTCTCTTTTCACCCCTAATTCATAATGAATTATCTTGTCTCTCTTATAGACATAATTTCACCATTTCTAAGTCCTTGACTTTCTTGTTCTTGGTGTGATCCGAAATTATTGCCATTCTTGATTTAAAGTATACTTTTGTTTTATCCCCATAGATTTCTCTTTGACAATTGGAATAAAATAGCTTTAAAACTCTAGCTTATCTCTGGATTTTAACTTTTTGATGGGAACAATGTTATCAACCAGTTAACTCCATATTTAGCTCTTGCCAGCTAAGTCTTTTGTCATTTTTGAACTTCAGTTATTTTCAGTGTTTAACTTCTTGTTAGCTTGGTCTTGACTTTACTTGTCCTCGGGCATCTCTATCCTTCGGGGTTGTCTATCCATCAAGCTTGCACTGTGGTTCTTCTCTCGGTAATGCTTGCTCAGGTATCTTTCTTGGGTATCATTGTGATTCTTCTCTCAGAGTTCTCTATCCGTCGAGGTGCACTGTCCATCGATGTTTGTTTTCACTTAGTGTATACTGATCTTTTATGCATTAATGATAGCATAACCCTAGTTCTTTGAAGTCTTTGACAATATATATATAACCAATCAGATTATATCAAGTAGACATCAATGACAACACAATACATTAACTGATTTAATGTCTTGCATTAACTTTATATAGCTTGGTGATCATCAACTTAACATCTTCAAACATTCAATCAGTTATGGTTCATCAATATCTCCCTTTGGCATTGAAGGCAACATACTACATTACTACTAATAAAATATGAAATATATTAGTTGTAGTTCATCAATCTACCAAACTTATTATTTTATAACCAATACAAATATCTGGCTCTTGGTAAGCTCTTCTAGCTTAGATTTGATTCTTGCAGAGTACTATCTTCAATCTTCATTCCCTTCACTAGATAGATGTATCAGCTTCCGATTCTATCTCTCCCTTTGATGTATAATCTCTACTCTGATATTTTCTCTCCCTTTGATTGTTCCTCTCCTTGATCATTTCCTTTTTTTTGATATCACTAGATATACTCTCTCCCTTAAGTCATCTTTCCCTTAAGTCATCTCTCCCTTAGGATACTTCTTGTTTTTAATAACTGGGAGGGGAGGGGGGGGGTGGGGGGTGAATCAGTAGCCTCAAAATTTATCCTTTAAACTTTAATCCACCGATAAATACACCTCAGATTATTAAGTCCCTACAAGATGCATGCCTTGAAATACTTTGAAATAATTAACTGTCTGTCCTCATTCTCCTTGATTACCAATAAGCAGTAAAAGTTATTTATCGATAATCAGTAAATATGCAGAGTATACCAATCAATCTAGAAATGCATATGTGAAATATAAAACAATAAAGTAATAAACCATACACACATAACACATGGATTTTAACGTGGAAACCCTGTTAAGGGGAAAAACCACTGGGACTGGTACCCCAAATTTTCACTCTTCTAAAGTGAGCCCTGTTAGGAGCCAACCCCGTTAAAGGTTACAAACACACTATTAAGTGTGACCTTGTTAGAGGATTTTTATACATATAGGTTGTCACTTAGTATCTGGCATCTATATTGCTACCATCCTTGAATCAGCCTCCTTCTTAGACTATCAATAGGCTTTAGGAAAATCTTGCTACCATCCTTGAATCAACCTTCTTCTTAGGCTGTCAATAGGATTTATGCAAATTCAATGCTACTTTCATGAATCAACCTTTTTGGCAATCTGTTAGGATATACCTCAATTATAGAAGACTGTTAAGTCCTGCTCTGTTAAGAGACTTGATGCTTCAATGGTTAAACTGGAACACTATGACCTATTTCTAATGCAACTTTGAATTGCAGAGTTTTAGATCTATTTAAGTACAATACCTCTCTGATCAATGTATCAATTCAATTCCTTTTACTCCACACTTTCTGCTCTGTGATGTTGTGCTTCACTTTTTGTCAATGTCTGCAGAATTCTTTAGCTCTCCCTCAGCTTGACTGATCAGGACTACATGAAGTTTATTCTTCACCAGTTTCTCTTTAGCATCCTCTTTCTATTCACTCCACTTTTGTGTATTTGATGGCTTACAGAAATGAATTATGCTTGTCTCTTATATAGACATGATATTTCTTAATTCTTGATTCTTGATTCTTGATTCTTGGCATGAAAAATAATCCAGCCAATTTGATTTATGGCTTTAACTTCTGATTTATCTCGTAGTTATCTTCTTGCCAACTGTATAAATCTTCTTTAAATCATTTACTTAACTGTGGTTGAATAAAACAAATAAAACAACCAGTTAAGTCTATCCTTAAGCTCTGCCAGCTAGATATTTTGTCATTTTTGGAACTCTCTATTCTGTCGGTTAATTCTGTAGCTCATCGTCAGTGACAACTGCCAGTTAGCTTCAGGATCTCCATTCATCGGGCAAAATTGTCTCCTATTTTTTGAGCATACTGTGATTCTGCTTCGTCGGGCAACACTGTCTTCTGCTCTTCGGGTATCACTGTGACCTTTTTCTCTATCTTTATCGATGGTGTGCACTTTGTCGGTATTGTCTGTCACTTAGTGAATACTTGACTTTTATGCATTTTTGAAAGCATAATCATTGTTCCATTGATTCTCTGAAGTCTTTGGCATTATGTACATGACCGTACAGATGATATCAAGTTGACATCAATGACAATACAAACCATTAACTAATTTAATGTTTTGCATCATCTTCAACTTAACATTATTAAACATTTAATCAGTTACATGTCATCAATCTCTCCCTTTGGCATTGATGGAAACATACTATATAATCATACTATACTATTTATAATACAATATGAAATACAATTGTTGAGATTCATCAAATTACCAAACAATTTGTTTTGATAACTGATAGAAATGTCTAACCGTTGGTAAGCTCTTTGTTAACTTAGATTTGATTCTTGCAGCTTTGTGTGTTTCTTCTTCTAATGTGTTGTGTTCTCTTTTTGTGTCAATTTCTCTCTTTTGATTGTTCTTCTTCTTTGATGTCTCTGTCTTTTGTTAGTAACTCTCCCTTTGTATATGATTTCTTCATACAAATTCTCTCCCTATGGATATGATCTCTCCCTATTTGGAGTAATCTGATAATGAATAGTTCCTGATGATAATATAGAACATTCTCTCCCTTTGACAACAATGCCAAACAAATATTTTACAAATATCTAACATTCATGTCAAACATTTATTTTCTTCTATCCATAATATATTCCTTGAATTTCCCTTATCCATCATCACTACAACAATATGCTCTGGTGCTCATTTCTGATATATACCTTTCTGTATATAGATGTAGCTTTGAAGTTCATCTTTTGCTTGCATCAATCATGAATGATATTCTGATAATATATGGCTGATGTAGCCT
>MU228316.1:1257174-1285563 GCA_018584345.1 Thuja plicata | reverse complement strand
TCCTCTGGATGGTTCCTTCTTACATATCTTGCAAGTATAGGTACAACTCTTTGTGTATCAGCTTGATCTTCATTACCTTGCACATTATTTTGATCATTATCCTGACCGTCGGTAACAACATTCTGACCATCGGTTGTAACATTCTGTTGTTATGGATTTAAGCACTCTTGCTCAGGTAGAGTTATGGTTTCTTCACAATATACAAACTTGTTGTAGTCTTTTGGTTCTTTGTGCTTTCTAGCTCATGCTTTTCTGCAAATTCATCAATCTTTACATTTGCACTTTCAATGATTTTGTTAGAAGCCTTGATTAGACATTTAAAATCTTTTCTTTTGGTAGAATACCCCAGAAAAATACCTTCATCACTTTTGGCATCAAGCTTTCCATTTCTATCATTCTTTAATACATAACATTGACTACCAAATATTTTGAAGTAGCTTACATTGGGTGTTTTACCATACCATAGCTCATAAGGAGTCTTCTTTGTGTCCTTCTTCAATTGTACTTTGTTAAGTGTATAAACAACAGTGCTAACAGCTTCCCTCCAGAAGATATGGGTGATGTCCTTCTCTATCATCAGTGTTCTTGCACAATCAAATATTGATCTATTTCTTCTCTCAGCAATCCCATTTTGTTGTGGTGTTCTTGGTGCAGAAACCTATCTTTTTATACCATGCTAATTACAGAAATTAGTGAATTCATCTGATATAAATTCTCCTCCTCTATCTGATATTAAGCATTTTAGATCCTTACCACTTTGTTTTTCTACCATAGCCTTATACCATTTAAACATCTTGAATGCTTCAGATTTTTATTTTAGAAACATGACTATCATCATTCTAGAGTAATCATCAACAAAGAGAATAAAATATCTATCTCCATAATAACTCTTTGTCCTCATAGGTCCACATAAATTTGTATGGACTAATTCTAGAATATCATCAGATGTATGGGTTTTACTTTTGAAACTAAATTTTGTCATTTTACCTTTTTGACAATTTTTGTACATGATGTTGTCTGGCTTTGTCATCGTTGGTAAGCCTCTTACACTTCTTCTTTTGCTTATTTTCATCATGTTGTCAAAGTTCACATGACAGAATCTTTTGTTCCACAACCATATGTCTTCATTTCTAGTCATTAAGCAAGTGGTGTTAGTATCATTCAGATAGAATAAGTTACCTTTGGTATGTTCACCGGTACCAATCAGTTTTCTTGATTCATTGAAGATCTTTGCCTTCTTGTTCTCAAATGCTACTCTATGACCTGAATTATTTAGCTGGGAAACACTCAACATATTATAATTCAATCCTTTTACCCAATAAGAATTTTTGAATTTAATCAGGTTATTCAACATTATTGTTCCTTTACCTTCAACTGGACAAGGTGTATCATTTCCCATTCTTATTGTACCACCATTATAGTATTCAAAAGTGTTAAAATTTTCTTTTTCACTGGTCATATGATGAGTGCAGCCACTATCTATAATCCAGATATCATTCTTACTAACCTTAGATATGAGTGCAGTTTCTTCATACCTTTCATCTTCATCTGAATCATCTTTCATAGCTACAAATACCATCTCAATGTCATCATCAAGTTCGGTGTCAATATCTTCATCTTTGTAAGCAGCTAGGTAGTTGGCCTTCTTGCCTTTATCCTTGTAGTCTCGGGTATCCTTTCTTTCTGGTCGTCGGTAACCTCTGTAATATTTTTTATCACCTCTATCAGACTTCTTCTCAAAAGATCTGTCATCACTTCTGTCATCTTTTCTTCTGTTAGGACATCTTGCAGCAAAGTTTCCAATTTCTTTACAATTAGAACATACAAGTGGTAACTTGCCTTTGTATTTACCTTTGCCTCTCTGTATTCTTCTGGCCATAAGTGCTTCTATTTAATCTAGATATTCTTCTTCATTTTCACTTTCACTTTCACTATCCCTTCTAGATGAGCATCTATGATTGGATTTGCTTATTTTGATAGAAGACTTAAATGCAGACTCTAAACTTGGCAAGACACTATTGTCAAATTTATTCATCTTAAATGAAATCAGTCTACCAATTAGGCTATCAAGAGTAATTGTATTGTTTGCTACTACTCTCATTTATTGAATAGTAGAAACTCTAATAGCATATACAGGCAATAAGGTTCTTAATATTTTACTTGCCACTATCTCCTCTTCAAGTATACCTCCAACACCTTGTATAGCATTGACTACTTCTTTTATTCTTGTGTTGTACTGTGTGATGTTTTCACCTTCTTTCATTCTGAGATCATCAAATTTTCCTCTAAGGCTTTCTGTCTTGGCTCTCAGAACATTTGTATCACCTCCATGTACAAGATTTAGTTTGTCCCACATTTTCTTTACACTTGTGCAATCCTTGACATCTTCAAATTTAGCATCAGAGAGTGAGGAAGAAAGCTCTATAACCATGCATTTATGCTCATGCTTCACTCTCAATTGATCTATTGTCAATGGTCCTTTAGGAAACACATATTCAGTATCTAAGTATTGAGTAATATCATTGCCAATACCTGATAAGTGGAGTCTTATTCTACTTTGCCATGAAGCAAAGTTGTCTTTGTTCAACTTGGGCACATCTCATCTGTTCATCTTGTGATCTTTGCTTAGGTTTTGAAACCTTCCTTCTAAGCACACAAGCTCTGATACCAATTGTTAGTAATAACTGAGAGGGGGGGGGTGAATCAATGGCCTTAAAATTTATCCTTTAAACTTTAATCCACCGATCAATACACCTCAGATTATTAAGTCCCTACAAGATGCATGCCTTGAAATACTTTGAAATAATTAACTGTCTGTCGGTTTACCTTGTCTGTCTTTATTCTCCTTGATTACCGATAAGCAGTAAAAGTTATTTACCGATACTCAGTAAATATGCAGAGTGTACCACTCAATTCAGAAATGCATATGTGAAATGTAAAACAATAAAGTAATAATTCATACACACATAACACATGGATTTTAACGTGGAAACCCTGTTAAGGGAAAAAACGCTGGGACCGGTACCCCAAATTTTCACTCTTCTAAAGTGAGCCCTATTAGGAGCCAACCCCTTTAAAGGTTACAAACTCACTGTTAAGTGCGACCTTGTTAGAGGATTTTTATACATATAGTTTGTCACTTAGTATCTGGCATCTATCTTTCTACCATCCTTGAATCAACCTCCTTCTTAGACTGTCAATAGGCTTTAGGAAAATCTTTCTACCATCCTTGAATCAACCTTCTTCTTAGGCTGTCAATAGGATTTATGCAAATTCAATGCTACTTTCATGAATCAACCTTTTTGGAAATCTGTTAGGATATACCTCAATTATAGAAGACTGTTAAGTCCTACTCTGTTAAGAGACTTGGTGGTTCAATGGTTAAACTAAAACACTATGACATGTTTCTAATGCAACTTTGAATTGCAGATTTTCGGATCTATTTAAGTACAATACCTCTCTGATCAATGTATCAATTCAATTCCTTTTTCTCCACACTTTCTGCTCTATGATGTTATGCTTCACTGTTCGTCGGTGTCTGCAGAATTCTTTAGCTCTCCCTCAGCTTGATTGATCAGGATTGTATGAAGTTTATCCTTCACCAGTTTCTCTTTAGCATCCTCTTTCTATTCACTCCCCTTACATGTATCTGATGGCTTACAGAAATGAATTATGCTTGTCTCTTATATAGACATGATATTCCTTAATTCTTGATTCTTGGTGTTAAATACAATCCAACCAATTTGATTTACAGATTTAACTCCTAATTTATCTCGTAGTTATCTTCTTGCCAAATGTATAAATCTTCTCTAAATCAATTAATTAACTGTGGTCATATAAAACAAATAAAAACAACTACTTAAGTCTATCCTTAAGCTCTACTAGCTAGATATTTTGTCATTTTCTGAACTCTTTGTTCTATCGGTCAATTCTACAGTTTGTTGTCAGTGACAACTGTCAGTTAGCTTTGGGATCTCCATCCATTGGGCAACACTATCTCCTGTTCATCGGGCATCCTATGATTCTGCTTCATTGGGAAACACTGTCTTTTGCTCGTCGGGTATCACTGTGACCTTTTTCTCTGTCTTTACCGATGGTGTGCACTCCGTCAGTGTTGTCTGTCACTTAGTGAATACTTGACTTTTATGCATTGTTGAAAGCATAATCATTGTTCCATTTATTCTCTCAAGTCTTTGGCATTATGTACATGATCATACAGATGATATCAAGTTCACATCAATGACAATACAAACCATTAACTAATTTAATGTTTTGCATCATCTTCAACTTAACATTATCAAACATTTAATTAGTTATATGTCATCAACTTCGCTCCCTTTGGATGATTATGATGAATATTTCATATGGATATAATATCTCTCTCTTTGACAACAATGCCAAAGTATATCCTTCCTCCCTTTTATAATATAATCCTTGAATTTCCCTTTCCATCAACATTATAATGACTTTGGTGTTTAGTGTAGATAAGTACCTTGTTGTGTACTGATGTATCTTTGTAGTTCACCTCTTTGCTTGTATCAACATGAATGATCATCTGATTATGTGTTGGCTGATGCAGCCTCCTAGTCATCTTAGTGATTAATAGACAAGGGTCAGACCCCTAGTCTCTTTCTCAGGTACTCAAATGTATCTTTAGGAAATGGATTTGTGAATATGTCAGCTAATTATTCCTTGGATTGAACATATTCTAGTATCACCTCTTTCTCTTGCACTTGTTCTCTTAAGTAATGATACTTGATAGCAATATGCTTAGTCTTAGCATGCATGACAAGATTCTTAGAAATGTTTATTGCACTGGTATTATCACAATAGATAAGCATTGGTTCAATAATTTTCATATTCATACCTTCCAGTAATTATTTGATCCATGAAATGTTAGAAAAATTTGAAACAACAATGAAATATTCTGCTTCTACAGTAGATTGTGAGATGCATCCTTGCTTCTTACTTATCTATGTGACAAGGCTGTCACCCATGAAAAATGCTCCTCTAGTTGTGCTCTTTCTATCATCTAAGTTTCTAGCCCAATCAACATTTGTATAGACTTGAAGCTCAAATTTTCCTTCTCTTTTATACCATAATCCATAGTCCTCGATATTCTTTAGATATCTCATAATTCTTTGACAACAGTCATGTGTGATTCTTTGGGATTAGCAGAGAATCTAGCAACTTTTCCAACTACACATGTGCAATATATGGTCTAGTATGAACAACATACACGAGTTTGCCAATCATTAATCTATATAAGGTCTGATAATTGATTTACTTCGGTTGACTCATCTTCCTTTTTTAGCTTGCATCTGGTTGCCATAGGTGTTCCAACTGGTTTGGAATCTTCCATCTTGAATATCTTCAACACTTCCTTGATGTATTTGGATTGTGTGATATAGATGCCTGTATCCTGTTGAAGAATTTGTAGACCAAGAAAGAATTTGATCTCCCCAAACATTGAAATCTCAAATTCTTTGCTCATTTCATTAGCAAATGATTTACATAACATATCATTACCCCCAAATATGATATCATCAACAAATATTTCAGCAATCAAAATGTTATCATCAATATCTTATTTTAAATATAGATTGTTGTTTTCACTTGTTCTTACAAATCCAATACTTATGAGATAGGAGTGAAGTCTTTCATACCAGGCTCTAGGTGCTTGTTTCAATCCATAAAAGGCTTTCTGTAGTCTAAAAACCATGTTTCTCTTGTTAGGATCAACAAACCCTTATGTTTGTTCAATGTATACCTCTTCTTCTAGTATTGCATTTAGGAATGTGTATTTGACATCCATTTGGTATACCTTGAATCTTTTGAATGTAGCATAATAAATTAGAATTATGACTCCTTCTAGTCTAGAAATGGGTGCAAATGTTTCTCCATAGTCAATACCTTCTTCTTGTGCATACCCCTTGCATACTAATCGTGTTTTGTTCCTTGTGACTTCTCCATTTTCATTCAACTTCTTTTTGAATATCCATTTGGTACCAATGACATTCTTGTCATCTGGTCTAGGTACTAATGTCCATATTATGTTCTTCTCAATTTTTTCTACTTATTCATTCATAGCATTGACCCATTCTTCATTTTCAAGTGCAGTATTAACAAATTTAGGCTCAAAATCACAAAATTAAACATCTAGTGTTTAGTGACTTACTTCTTGTTCTCATTCCAACCTTCTTGTCTCCTATGATCTGGTTCTTTGGATGGTGTCTTTTGACATACTTGGCAAGTATCAGCTCAGCTCTTTGTTCATCATTTTGATCATCATCTTGACCTTCATTCTGATCTCCATCGCTTGGATCATCATTTTGAGCAATTTCCTTATTTTCGGTGTTGGCAGCCTGATGCTCGGGTGCATTGTTTTGTTGCTCAGAAGTGATACACTGTTGCTCAGGCAGAGTGTTAGGTTCTTCATTATAGACAAACCTTTTGTATTCTTCTGGTTCTTTTCTACTTTCCTCATCATTTTTCTCAGCAAATTCATCTATTTTGACATTTGCACTCTCAATTATTTTGTTAGAGGACTTGTTAAGACATTTATAGGCCTAGCTCTTGGTGGAATACCCTAGAAAGATTCCTTCTTCACTTTTGGATTCAAGCTTTCCATTTCTATCATCTTTTAAAATATAACATTGACTTCCAAAAATTCTGAAGTAACTTACATTGGGTATGTATCCATACCATAGCTCATAAGGTGTCTTTTTGGTGTCTTTCTTCAATTGAACTCTGTTCAATGTGTAGACAAAAGTACTAATAGATTCCCTCTAGAATTTTTGAGTGATGCCTTTCTCAATCATCACGGTTCTTGCACAATCAACAATAGATTTGTTCCTTCTTTCAGCAATCTCATTTTGTTGTGGTGTTCTTGGTGCAGAAACTTGTCTTTTAATTCCATGCTCATTACAAAAGTTAGTGAATTTATCATAAATAAATTCTCCTCCTCTATATGATCTTAAGCATTTCAGTTCCTTACCACTTTGTTTTTCTAGAATATCTTTATATCATTTGAACATCTTGAATTCTTCTAATTTTCCTTTTAAGAACATTACTATCATCATTCTAGAGTAATCATCAACAAAGAGAATGAAGTATCTATCACCATAGTAGCTCTTAGTTCTCATGGGTCCACATAGATTAGTATGGACTAATTCTAGAATAGCATTAGATGTATGGGTTTTTCTCTTGAAACTATACTTTGTCATTTTACCTTTTTGGTAATTCTTACACATGATATGGTCGGGCTTTGACATGCTCGTTAAGCCTCTTAATTTCATTTTATTGCTTATCTTAATCATGTTGTCAAAATTCACATGAAATATTCTTTCATGCCACAACCATATGTTTTCATTTCTAGCCATTACACAAGTGGTGTTAATATCATCAAGATAGAATAGGTTACCATTTGTCTGTGCACCAGTTTTGATCAGCCTTCCTGATTCATTAAAGATCTTTGGCTTTTTTTTCTCAAATGCAACTCGGTGACCTTTGTTATTTAGCTGTGAAACACTCAATAGATTATAATTAATTACTTTTACATAGTATTCATTTTCACATCTGATCAGATTATTTAACATTATGGTTCCTTTACCTTCAACCAGACAAGGTGAGTCATTACCTATTCTTACTGATCCACCATTATAATATTCAAAAGTTTCAAACTTTTCTTTATCTCTAGTCATGTGGTGAGTGAAACCACTATCTATAATCCAGACATCATTCTTACTAACCTTAGATATGAGTGTAGTCTCAACATACCTTTTCTCTTTGTCTGAATCATCCTTCATGGCCACAAATACCATATCAATATCTTCATCAGATTTGGTATCAGTATCTCTATCTCTGTTCTCAGCCAGGTAACAAGATTTCTTCCCTTTGTCCTTTTAGTCTCAGGTATCTCTTCTGTCAGATTGTCGATTGCTTCGGTAATCTCCGTTATCACTTTTGTCAAACAACTTTTCATATGATCTGTCACTATTTCTGTCTTCTTTTCTTTTGTTAGGACATCTAGCAGCAAAGTGTCCAATCTCTTTACAATTAAAACATACAAGAGGTAATTTACCTTTGTATCTACCTTTGCCTCTGCAATATTCTAGCCATTAGTGCTTCAATCTTATCAAGTTCTTGGTCATCACTATCACTTTCACTATCATTTCTCGTAGTGTGTTTATGAATAGACTTACTTATTTTCAATTGAAGGTTTAAATGCATACTCAATAGATGGCAAGCCACTATTGTCAAAGTTATTCATCTCAAATGAAACAAGTCTACCAACCAAACTATCTATAGTGACATTGTTGTTTTCTACTGCTCTCATTTCTTGTATAGCAGATACTCTACTAGCATAAACAGGCAGTAAGGTTCTTAGTATTTTACTTACCATTATTTCTTCTTCAAGTACACCTCCAACTCCTTAAATAGAATTGACTACCTCTTTGATTCTGCAGCTATACTGAGTGATGTTTTCTCCTTCTTTCATTCTTAGATCATCAAACCTTCCTCTTAGGCTTTCTGCCTTAGCTCTTAGTACATTTGCATCTCCTCCATGTACTAGGTTTAATTTCTCCCACATTTTATTTGCAGTGGTGTATGTTTTGACATATTCAAATTTAGCATAGGAGAGTGAGGAAGAAAGTTCTATCATCATAGAATTGTGCTCATTCTTTTCTCTTAATTGATCAAGTGTGTGAGGTCCTGTACGCAACACATATTCAGTATCCAAGTATTGAGTGACATCATTTCCAATAACTAATAGATGGATTCTTATCCTTCTTTGCCATGATGTAAAGTTGTCCTTGTTCAACTTAGGCACATCCCATTTGTTCATCTTGTGAGATTTAGCTTAGGTCTTGAAACCTTTCTTTCTAAGCACACAAGCTCTGATACCAATTATTAGAATAACTGAGAGGGGGGGGGGGGGGGGGGGAAANTGGTAAATCAGTGGCCTAAAAAATTAATCCAATATCAACCATAAAACTTTACATCTCAAATATAAACCTCTAGTTATCTTTAGTCCTACAAGATGTATGACCTTAAATAATCTTATCAAATAAATACTTCCGGGAGTTCACTATTAAACCTTATTCTTAAGCTTTACCGAATAGCAGTCTAGAATTTACCAAAATACAGTAAATAACTTAGTGTTTACCGATCAATCATGTTTTAGTAATGTGTAAAGAAAAACATTAAAGTAATGACTCATAAACACATTTGACACATGGATTTTTAATGTGGAAACCCTGTTAAGGGAAAAACCACTTGGGACTTGTAACCCAAAATTTTCACTCTTCTGAAGTGAGCTCGGTAAAGAGCCAACCATGTTAAAGGTTACAAACACACTGTTAAGTGTGACCTTGTTAGAGGATTTATCACTAACAGTTTATCACTTGATATCTGGCATTCACTATGCTATCTTCCTGATAAACCTTTTGATGCTACTTGGGATGTATCTCAATATATAAAGGATTGTTAAATCCTACTCGGTTAAGAGACTTTATGATTCAATGTTTAAACTAAAACAGTATATGATCTATTCATAAACACAACTTAGACTTGGAGATGGTCATATCTATTGTAAGCTCATAATACCTTTGTGATCAATGGTTCCCTTTAATACCCTTTCTCCACTTCTTTCTACTCAGTGATGCTGTGCTTCTCTATTGCTTGGTGTCCGTAGAAATCTTTAGCTCTATTTTTTAGCTTGTATGATCAAGACCATATGAAGTCTTCTTCACTAGTATTCTCTTTAGCATCTTCTTTTCTATTCACCCCTAATTCATAATGAATTGTCTTGTCTCTCTTATAGACATAATTTCACTATTTCTAAGTCCTTGACTTTCTTTTTCTTGGCGTGATCCTCAATTCTTGCCATTCTTTCTTTAAAGCATACTTCTATTTTATCCCGTAGATTTCTCTTTGACAACTGGAATAAAACAACTTTAAAAATCTGCCTTATCTCTCACTTTTAAATTGTTGATGAGAACAATGTTATCAACTAGTTAACTCCATATTTAGCTCTTGCCAGCTAAGTCTTTTGCCATTTCTGAACTTCAGTTTTTTTGGTGTTTAACTTCTTGTTAGCTTGGTGTTGACTTCAGTTGTCCTCAGGCATCTCTATCTGTCGGGGTTGTCTGTGCGTCAGGGTTTCACTGTGGTTCTCCTCTAGGTAATGCTTGCTCGGGTATCACTATGAATCTTTGTTCAGGGTTCTTTGTCCATCGGGGTGCGTTGTCCGTTGGTTTTTGTTGTCACTTAGTGTATACTAAACTTTATGCATTACTGATAGCATAACCTTTATCTCTTTGGTTCTTTTAAGTCTTTGACACTATGTATATAACCAAACAGATTATATCAAGTTGACATCAATGAAAATACAATACATTAATTGATTTAATGTCTTGCATTAAATTTTTGCAGCTTGGTGATCATCAAATTAACATCTTCAAACATTCAATCAGTTATTGTTCATCACACAAACCATTGTAAAGAATACAAAACTGGAACCTAGAGTTCCAGGATCCAAGAGCTTACACTAAAATAATAAAGAATTGTGTTAACCAAATCCTTCCGCGGAGAGAGATTCTTATAGCCTAGGAAATCTACCGATCCTTGAATTTCTGATAGGCCTCCAAAATTTGGAGAACACAATCTTCCTCCACGTCCTTATAATAATCTAGATGATCAATGGAGCTGTCAAGATGATCACCCACATCCTCGAGTTTTGCTTTTAATTCTGAGGCCACCTTGGCGGCATCATAGGACTTGAACACCATCTGGGAGAGTTGCACCATTATGGTGCTATCAAAATCTCCATAGGGTCAGAATTGTGCCTTGGCCACTTCTTCAAACTTACTGAGTATGGTATCGATGGGAGTATAAGTATCGGGGCTAAGCAGATCAACCAAAGTAATCTCTTTGATAAATGCAAAAATATTTTCTTCCAAGACCCTTACCAGCTGCATTCTCACCTTGATTTTGAATGCAAGTCTGGAGTACTGGGTCTTGGGGAACCTGTATGGATCATCACCTAGGATGTCTTTCTCTGCCAGACCTTCCTCCCCGAAGTTCAAAATTTCTCCCAAGTCATCTCTACACCCTTCATATTTTTATGTCTCCTCTTTTTGTTGCGGAAGGATGACCTTCAACTAATTTATAATATCATCTACTTGGAAGAAACTAGGGAGGGTCTCGAACATGAAGCTTCTTATCACACTAATATGTTCGGTTATCCATTTGTCAACAGTGAATGCTTTCTTTTTCATTGTCCTTAGAGCATCAATATCACCCTGTAAGAGCCATGTTTTGGACGTGGATAGTCTGGGTCTTATGGAGGAGAGGGGGTATGTCAACTTTGTCAAGAGCCCGAGGAGATTTGTGTTCAGTGTTTTCAACTCCTTTACCCTCTAGTACTATTTATCATATCGGGCAAGAATGGCCTAGGTTGCCTCATCTAATAGGTCTAGTTTTCCTTTCTGGTTCCTTTTTCTTAAAGAGATCTCTATAATTATGTAATCCTCGAAAACTAACTTGAATTTATCCTTATCTTTTGGTGGGGTTTCCACTACTGCCACCACATTTCCATCCAGATCCCTCTAAGTAGTATGGAGGGTGTGAGCCCTTTTGGGCTTCTTTGTTGTCTAGTGTTCGACCAATATCTCGGCTAGTGACAATGGGGCCACTACCGCTGTCACAACTTTTCTTCTCTAGGATTCCACCAACCATTGTGGCAGTCCCATCGATATCCCCACTATCATCTCAAAAATTGAAGTATCCTTGGGGTTTTTATCATGCTCCTCCATTGATTCATCCTTATTAGTATTTTCAGGATCACCACCTACACTTTCTTTATCTACCTCTACAATGTCTCCTGGGATGTTCTCTATTGGTGGGCAAAAGGGTGGTGGTTGTTGAGATGGCTCATTTAGGTTTACCTATTGAAGTGTAATGATGGCTTCATCCATATGTATGTCTTAGGGCAGTGATTGGCCTTGGGTACCTGTTGGGGTTCGGAACATGGCGTCTGGGGGTACAGTTTCTCTCGTAGGTTTGATTTCCCCTACCCTTAGCAATTTCTCTTTGGTTTGTTTATCTTCTTGTTCCTTTTCATCTGCAATCTTTCTCACAGTCTCTTTTTGTTGGAGTTCCTCCTCTTTCTCTTGGGCTATCTTTCATGCTTCCTCCTCTCTTTTCCCTTCTTCTTGGGAGACATCAACTTCCTATTTTTCTATCTCTTCTAATGTCTTCTCCCCCATCTCATGCAGACCTCCTAGATCACCGATCTGGAAGAAGTCATCAAAATCAATATGGAAGACCTCTGGGGGATCCTCCAGGGGATTTTCCTTATTGGAGGGGGAAGAAATAACTTAAACCTTAGTCGTGCCTCTAGGTTCCAGGATCAGGTCCCTTTTTCATGGGGGCCTATTTACCTTTTGCTTCTTTCTTCTCTGGAGCAGCACTCTGACCAACGCAATTGTTACTTCTTCTTTGACCTCCTCATTGGATGACATTTCAAGAAGGATAGATGAGGAGGGGAATACACTTGGTGGGGGAGAGGAGCCTACCGGAGTAGCTCTGAGACCAAATTTCACCCTAAAGTTAGATGCATCTTGAAGCTTTTGGGAATGTTCTAACTTTGTGTCCAACTACTTCTTTAGGGGGGTCAAAACTGGGTCTGATGCTTGAGAGGATGTACCAACCTTTTTTTCCCTTGAGCTTTGGATTGTTCTGCAGCCTGGGATCCTAAACCTGATGCTTCCAAAATTTGATTTTCCTATCAGAGACTCTTCGAGCAAACCTTCACAAAATATGTGTGGTTGTGCTCAAGTACAGTCTTCAAAATGGCCTCCATGGTCAAAAATTTTGGCATATCCCAATCCACCGGAGGGAGGTTCGTCTTGTCAATATCTCTTTCTTTATACTTAGGGTCTTCAAGTGAACTATTATTATAGAAAGTTCATGGGAAAGTTTTGAGTTAGAGGCTTTCCATCAATCCTTTCGACATCCTTGAGTAATGTCAATTACGAATGTCAAAGTCATCTTGGCAATCTGCTGAAAACTCTTCTATGTGTGGTGCATGGGGGTTGGTTCCTCAGGGCATTTCCTTCCCTAATCGGCTATACAGGTCATAATCTTGGCAGCTGAGTGAAAATTTATCCAAGCTTAGGATGCTTAGCTCATTTTTTTCCACAGGCCGCGGTGAGGGAGCAGGTATATTTACCACACACAAATGCAAAGGAGACGAAGGTGATATTTTTGGTGGCCATCATAGCGTGCACCTCCAGAATCTGACTGCAAAATTATAATAAAATGATTATGTCCCCGCAATACTTGGGAAACATAAGTGGGTTCCCAGAAAACCTAGTCACCCGAATGTATGTGTGTTGTGAAAACTAGATGAAATAACGTCCCCATGGGCTTACCAAGGCCATGACTTCTTGAGACATTCTGAAACCCACATCCTTGGTGAGCACCTTGATCCTGTGGAAAATGAAGGCATCATTTACTCTAAAAAAATTAGGGAAAATTTTATCCCACTAGATATGGGGAAAGTGATCCCATGGGGTGGCCTATGTACTCTCAGTCCCGATGATGCAAACTGTGCTCAATCCCTAGATTCATGCGTGCTATCAAGCTAGGGACCATAGGATGTAGGATGTCATGTAGAACTTGTAAGCCTCCTTGACCTTTCACATATGGGCATCCACATGGTTGGAAATGATAGCGGCCCAGTCAAAGTGTGACTTGTTGGTAGTCATACAATATAGGAAATAATACATCCATGGGGCAAACTCCCGGGCATGAGCTTCCCCAAAGATGCTGCACAAAATATGATTCCCGCCTGGATGGGATCCTTGAATTTAGAGCAAGGGATATCCAACATCATCTTCTTATAGTCTTGGCACAAGTGTTTTAGGCATTCTGTGTTAAGGTAGCACCAGGCCAAATCTACAACCTCTAAAAATTGGTCCACCAAAGTTTCTCGAGAGAGGACAACAGTGTCTGGGAAGAATGGGATACACCACCCTGTGATGGTGATATCATGGTCCAGGGAAACAATGGGCATCAAATAACCCTAGAAACCGAGTGAAGACCATACAACAGCTCCAGGAGCTGAATTTTAATGTTTAGCCAGGATAAATATTAGCTCTAGTGTTTGTATTGAGTAAGGAAAACCACTTGCTTGAATGATTTTAGATGCCACTAAGTTGACTGATATTGAGTCATTGGCTCTTCGATATTGGTGGATTACCTGGATGAGGCCTTTCAATTCAGCCCAGGTGCCAAAATCTGTATCTATGACTTCTCTTAGGGTTGATTCGATTTGAGATCCCAGAATTATCCTTCCTTTCTTGTATTTAAGACTCAATGGGAGCTTCTCCAATACCTTTTCTGCCTTGGAATTTTTTGTAGTGCCTATTGAAACACTCGAGAGTTCAGGACTCCCTAGAGGTGATCCAACTGGAACCATTTATTTCTCACTTTGACCTGGACCTACAAGACTGGATAACCATTAATATACATATTATCATTTTAAACAAGAATTTTGGGTTTCAAAACTTTGGGCATTATTTTCACCTGTCATCTTGAGAAAGAAGGTGTTAGTTACCATTGATAATACCTGGGATATTTCCTCTGTCGCAAGAAAATCATAAACATGTAAGACTTGTTCAAGCCCGCGAAGGCCCAAAAATGATGACTTGAACAACTAGCATGGTGGGTGTGCTAGGGATCACCAAGACACCCGGAGACCAATATTCTGAAAAGAAGGCAGACATCAGAGGTGGGAAAAGGTAACTTCCATACTAAATGACCACGCCGCTATACTTTAACATGCGTACATCCACTGAGACAAAGTAATGGAAATTGACTAATAGTTGCTCTAACACGAGTGGCATGAATACCACTTGGGATGGTTAAATGCTTGCTCTTGGAAATTAACCCTGCCATTAAGATGAAAATGATGGAGGAGAGAGAAAATTATAAATGTGTCACCAAGCTCGCGAGCTCGACTCTACAACTAGCCTAGTTTTGTGACTCGACAAGGAGTTTGCGTTGGCCAGAGCGACATGGGACCAATGCGTTATTGGGAAAGGATGGTCAGAAGACCTCACAAAACAATTTCAAGAGACAACACCCCTAAGAGCTTGCCTCCATAGAACCTGCACTACGGGAAACCTACGAAATCGCATGGTTCCCGTAGTGCACCAGAGACAAAACTAGGCCACTTTACAATATACACTATTTATAGATCTATTAACAATAGTATTCACATGATATACATAATTTATAGAACTATTCAATTTACAAACTTACAAAGCTCTCTGACCGAGCTCATATCTACAATATGCACCTAATTTACAGCAAAACGTGGAGCCTACAACTTACAACTTATGTACACTAGAAATAAAAACAATCTCCCCTCGAGTAGGACAAACCATGAAGGGTCATGTTGAGGGAAGGGAGACCAACAACCAAGCCCAAGAAAGACACGACATGCCTAGCAGAGGGCTAGGCCTGGACAAAGTGAGAAAAATGACACAGAAATGAGAATAAAGCAACAACAAAAAGGAAAACAAGTTGAAGACAAAACAAAACAAAGCCATAGAGCCAAAGAGGGCCTACCTGAAGAATCAAAATTATAGGAAGGGAAGCCTAATCACCATTTACCCTGCCACTAGTCACTGTAGAGACCTCAAATACACTTCTTGTACTATTTTAGTCTAAGAACTCTTAGCTTAGGAGAACAATCTGCTCTATTTCTCAGCTAATTCACTTGGAGGTAATTTGTTCGTGGTAAATGTAAAATGGCAGAGTAAACATCCTTTTATAATTCCTAAAAGTAGCACATTAATTACTAATTACCATTCCGCAAAAAGGCAAACTGTCAAAGTCCGAGCTCTGAGACCCAAAGAAGACCAAAAAGAAAACCAAAATACAAGACAAAAGCAATGACCCGAAAAGAGAAAATCCCTGCACATTTCTTTGTTTTTGGTTTCAATTCATTTCACTCTTGTTGGAATAAAAGCTACTCGAAAACTTTTAGAGGTGCATCAACCACCGCCATTGTGCATTTATGCATTTCCTCAAATAAATTCTTGGTTTTCTTTTCCTAAAGGCTTATTGAAATAATTAGTATAAATGAGAGAAGAATTTTTCAAGTGTTGCAGTTGGAACTGCCATAGCAGACATGCATGCTAAAAATGTGGAAGCAAGTGAACTGTTTGATAAAATGCCTAAAAGAAATGTGGCTTCATAGGTTGCAATGATTGTGGGATGTTCAAAAAATGGATTTCTTGAAGAGGCTCCATAAAATTTCAATAAAATGAAATTGGTAGGTGTACAACTAAATATCACAACCTAATTTGTTTCTCCAAGGGTAAATTGTTCACACATTATTTATGCGTAAAGAGAATTAAAATAATTAGTGCAAAAACCCACTTAATCCCTTTGTCATTGCAATCAATATTTTCTCTATAAATTGAGAATGGATATATTCATTATAAATTGCATCCCGTGGTTGTATAATTTCATCTTAATTGAGATAAGTATTAAGAATACCATGGCTCTCAAAATCAATTTCCTTTTTTTTTTTGTTATTATTTGCATTTGTATGTTGCTCTTATTCTTCTCTTATATTGGAGAAGGTCGGTATCTCTCAAAGCACCAAAGCATCCCTACTTCCTCCCAAGCTTACCAAATTTTAGGCATGTTTAATTTTTTAATCTACGTAATCTCATTTATACATTCAATGGACTTTATAGAAATTAAATTTAGGAGATATATTGAGGTTATTTATGTGGGAAGAACTCAAATAATCAATTTGTGTTGTAGAGGCGTACTTTAAATCTGTATGTTTAATCAAAATATATACCTTCTGAGATCTATTAAATAAAAATAAAAATGTAATCTAATAAATGTAGTCATACAACGTGATATTAGATAGATATTGCTTAATATTCACTGTTGTAAACAATTGGTTACTTTATTTTACCTATATATTGTAAGCCAATATTTTTTTTCTAGATTTTTATTACTAATATTTCAGATTTAAAAAAATTATCTTGTGTTTTTACTCTAATTATAGAATATAAGAATCCAAAAAAATATTGAGTAAAGATATGAAAAAATGAAAATTTCATGATTGCTTTGTAAAAACTAATATTTGAAAGCATTACCACAAGACATTAGTTGTTTAATTCTTTGTAAGCTCTTTATGTCTAACAAATAGTTCGTTTAAAGGTTCTAACAATTTCATGGTTAAATGAAATTTTTTTTTTTAATGCAATTTCAAAAGGCTATGGATTTGTAAAATGAATTTTTTCATGGGCTCTTACTGTATGTAAAGATGCTAAATTTTAGAAGATTTTGTATTTCTCTATGTTTTATAGTCCAATTATGAATTTTGTAATTTGTTGACATCTTCCAGTCTAACCACATATTTGACAACCATCGCCAACTCCTCAAACCGGATTATGGTTGACGTCAAGGTTGTTGTTGTGACATACATAAAATATCCATGTGTTATGGACATGGATGAGTCCATGAAAGAGGGCTATCCACACATCTCAGCACATGAGCTATATCCTGAATGAAATAATCTACAAAATAAATTTTGGAGGATGATGTCACCAATATATTTTTTTTGTTGATCCTGAATTATTTTATCAAATTTTAATTGCTATCAAATGGGTTGATTTTGGTTTATTAACGTTCTAAAGTATTTTACACGGTTATTTTACAAATTTAACATAGTTATTTTATTAGATTTCTAATTAATATAATTATTAAGTAAATTATAATATAATTTTTTTTTTCATTATAGCTTATCGCTTTCAAAATGAATTAGAGAAGAGGATTAGTTGACCACCTTAACTTTTGATCTATCAAAATCTTAAGTATAATTTTAAATTATTTTTAATTTTTCATAACATATCACTTGACAAGTCTCATACTTACAATTAAGATTTTAGGTCCACACCATTAAATATGATGTTATATTAATATGCAATTTGTTGAGTTTTCTTTGATGAGCTCCACAAAAAGTTTATATCATTGTCTTGCACCAATTCAATAAATTATTAGTGTGTTGATATTGAAACATGTTCAATTAAAAAATTATATAGAAAATCATTTAGACATGTTCAAATATATTAAAACCCCTCCTAACCCTTTACTAACTAAGTTTACTCTCAACAATAAATTAAAAATTAATAAAATGAACATCTATGTGAGAAAAAGACAAGTTGGTAAGTAGGCAAGATACTAGGGGAGGGTTACTTTTTTTAATTTATTGGAAAAGTGAACATTAATAAAGAAATGTTTTACAATAAAGATGTCTTTAAAGGCATAAGCCTTGAAAGAACAATTAGATAATGACTACAGTTGCAACAAGGCATTACAATGAGAAGCATTTCAAAATAGAACCTCTATGCGAAACAATGCAAGAGTGACTTACAAGTTACAATAAAATAGATGTGGACAACTATGAAAAGAAACTTGTAATTTAAAATAATAATAAACATGAACAACCATGATAATTCAATCACATCCAATTATGCATTAGTTGTTATTACATTCAATGAATAACATGTCAAACATAATTTGTTATTTCTAATGAACATCCAACTGCTAAATTTTGAAACTTGACTAACTGTAAAGAGACAAATAATGAAGGAAAGAAAAGGAAAGGATAACCCATACTCCATGGAGGAGGCACCTACCTATGCTACAAACAAGGTTTACATATCCTATGTCATATGGAATTTGGATGCGTGACCTCTCTTTCAAGAATTTTCAATGTGTACTCAACCCGCACTATTTGTTAGAATTTGCATTTACTATGTACTCAATCGATAATATCTATCAGATTTTGGTAAAATAATTGTACAAAAATTATAGAGGGATTTCCACTTCAATATAGGAGAATAGACATTACTATTTGATTGAGATAATGATTTAACAAAGAACAAGTTCTTCTATGTGAATATTTATTCTCTTCTAATTAACATCTAAACAAGCTTACTAATGCCTTATTACTATTTTGGGCATTAAAATTTAGATCTTATTTATTTCTATCATATTATTTATTATTACATTGTTATTTAGTTAGTTAGGTCAAACATACATTTATATATTCATATTTAGGTCGACCATAGTGTTATTTTAGTCATAAGAGGGTATATTGGTAGGATATGTGCCTTATTTCACCATATTGAGTATTGACATCTTATTGAATATTATTGGAGGTATCCCCTTGAAGTGGATAAGGAGATTTCACCCTTGAAACGACATATTATTATCAAGTAATCGAAGAATTTTTTATATTGTATCTTCTAATGTGCAAGTTATTTTATTACAAGTTGTATTGATTTGAGCAAGATCTTGGCATCGTGAGGACAAAGTTTTTTCATCAATTTCAGAGGTCATTTTTTAAATCACATATCCCTCAAATCGGAGCAATTGTTTTTCTATTTTTTCCAATTGGGACAAGGCAATATGGGTGATTGCAATTTAAGGTGAAATTATTTAAATATATATTTGAATAGTAGCTCATGAAACTTTGGAGCATTTAAAAAGTAGTTGGAATGTCAAAAAAAATGTTAAAATTATATCGATTAATCTACTCACAAAATTATAAATAATTAATATTATTTTTAAAAAGTATAAATTGTGAAGATTGAAAGTTAAACATTGAAAATTAAACAGTATTTTGGAGTATACAAAATGTGTGAATTGCTTTAAATTTAAAAAACAAATTATTAGAATAATATATCATATGAAATTTCTTAAATTTGAAAAAAATAGAATTTTATTTTATTGAATGTTAGAAGCCATAGACCCTCATGGTAAATACTAAATGTATGCATAGATTATGTTTAAAAATTTTCAAATTATACTCATTATTGCATAGAGGATGTGTCTTCTTCCATGCATAAAAAATTTAAATAAAAGCCCACATAAAAAAGAATGATTTGTAATTTTATTGTTTAGATTTATTTAAGTATTGTCCCATTAATTTTAGCTTACAAAATTAAGATCAACAAAATAAAAATGAATAAATAAATATATGATTTCTTGAACTTGTGAAGGATGATGGTTGTGGCTGCGAAAGTTTGCTGGGGGATCTGGAACTTGAGGATGACCCTCCTGGTTGACCTAGGGTTTTCAATGCAGAAGATTCTATCTACCGACCTCAATGGGTGTTCCAAGATGGGAAATGAAGAGACTGATTCAATCGACATTATGGTCTACCTATTTTCAAGGGTTTCAAAATCAAAATTTCTCTTCTCAAGATGCTCCAAATGGGTACTTTCCTCAAGACAAGCTAAATCATCAGTGGGTATTTAAGGATGGAAAATGGAAAAATAAATGCAAATCTTGGGTTTTTGTGTTTGACTGGTTCCATCCGATGATGGGTAGGGTTGCTAGGCAGTGACAACAAGGTAGATGGAGGCGTCAAACAAAGTTAGGGTTTCAAAATTCCAGCCGCACCAACAGCTCTGATCATGATTGTTATGGCACCGATGACAAAGAGGCTTTGGAGGGCATTTAAATAAGTCACTTCACAAACCCTAATGTGGAAAAACATGTTTCAAATAATAATGTGGAGGATTTGGAGACAAATAATATTTGAAAGTTGGTGAATAATTTCCCGAGCTTGAAGGAGATTCACCATGTTGGGTATTCTTCAATCTTGGAGAATCTAGAAAATACGGCTTTAGAAACTAATGATGTTCCCAATATTTCCACTCGGGTTGATCATGGTAATGCTACTTCAAAAAATATTTGGATTCCAATTCTAGTTATAACTATTAATGATGATCCTGTATCTTGGAGGGGCAAGGATTTAACTGAGTGGGGTGTAATCATTGAAGTTTGGGGAGAATCTATCTCACTATCTAATCTTCATGATCAGATGCGGTATCTATGGTATGGTATTTTATGCTTTCAAGTGCTTTACAAAAACACACGTGTTATTATTTTTTATACTATAGAGGCTAAGGAACAAGCCATGAATAAATCCTTTTTCAATCTATCACAAAATGTTGTTATTCCTTCACCTTGGAAACCTTTATTTCAAATTGGGAAATCCCTTCATGATTACATGTTGGTTTTGTTTTCTCTGCCAAATTTACCTTACAAATTTAATGATTTTACAATTCTTAAATAGATTGGGAACTCATTTGGGTCTTTCATTCACACTGATAGGAGCTTGATAGACAATAATTTGTTCGTTAAAATTTGTTGATTAATTTCTAAGGAGACAGTTATCTCCCACACTTGCAAAATTGGTTCACCTTTTAGTTGTTGGACAAAGTAAATTATTAGGGATGATTGTGTTTTAGGTAAGGTTTTGATTAAGTAAAAATAGCATTTACAAGGACCTGAAACCTTTACAAGAGTTATTACAAATTTTCAATAAAGTTCAGCAAAATATGTGCCATAGCACCTAGCAAGGGAAGAACATAAGCTAACAAGCTAACAAAAAAATCAAAAAGTCCCACAGATACACAATAAAGATAGGGACAACAAAAACAAAAAGGACAAAAAACATTAAAAGATAGCTACGTGCCCTCCACCATTTCCTGAGCCTGAACAACCATGATCTACATCTAGTTAACCGAATTCTTTAGGTCTTCAGTTTCCTTGTCCACCTTTGGGCTCATCTTCTTTGTGCTTTCCCTTGTGTGAGTTCCCGGTCCTATGATTTCCTTCCCCTCTTTGCAGTCCTTTTCCCCTTTTTCCTGGTCAATCTTGTCGATCAAGATCTGTGTATGTCCAGTATAAGCCTTCAAGCTCACCAAACACTGCTCCCTAATTTTCTTGACCGTTTCCTCCAATTTTTCAACTTTTATGTTCAATTTTTTTATTTTCTCTGCGGTGTCCTCATCCTCAGCCCTATCAATGATATCCTTCAACTATTTCTCCATTATTCCCACTTTGCTCAAAAATTCCACCTGGGCTTCTGATTTCCCCACATCCTCTTTCATTTCATCCAGACAATCATCCACTGGTTTCTCTCCAATTCCTATGCTTTTTAGGATATTAATCTTGGCCCTCATAACTTCAATTTGTTTTTTCATATTCATATTGTCTTCAATCAAGTTACTCACCATACCCATGAACTCCACAATGCAGTTCTTTCTTTGCTTGATATCATCCGGCATATAGTAATTGCTCGTTTCCTCATTTTCATTGTACTTTGTTTCCTCCTGCCCTATTTTCTCTTTCTCTATTCTTTTTTCTAGATTTTCCTTCACCCTTTTCTCCTCCTTTTTCTCATCAGTTTCCATGTTTCCCTTTTGGCTTGGGTTCTCTTCATTTTCTAATTTTTTTTCCTCCCTATCTCCACTTCTTTCATCCTCCCCAAGATTCTTCTCAGCATTATATTTTCCTCATTCATGTCTTCCTCATCCGAGGAGAGGACGATTCTCCTCTTGCTAGGTTTTTTTCTCTTTTCGCTAGACTTGTTCTTTTCCACACCTTCTCCCCATTTTCTCTTTTTGATGTCTTTTTGGTCCTCCTCTTTTTTTTTCTTGTGTTTCAGGTAAGGTTGTTATCACCATATATAGGGATATATTTGTTAAAATCCCAAAGGGAACCTGCAATATGTTTCTCAATCGGGTGGTGGAAAATCCAATCATTGATCCTTCCATCCATGTTTCTCCATTTCACACTCCCCCTCACATTCCTACCTCTCCATTACATTCCTCATCCCCTCATCTTCACACTCCCTTGATTGTCGTATCCCCACCTCACAACTCATCCTTCCATTTCTAGATCACAAATTTATCCCAACTTTTTATCTCAAACCCTCAAATTGATGGACTTGTTCCAAATCTCACTAATACTGAACCTTCATCTTCCTCTAACCCCCCATCTCCTCATTTTACTTCATTCTATCCCAACCCCTCCAATGTGAATCCATTTGATGACCCTCAAGCCCTAGCCAAGTCTCAACCTACCGTCGATCCTCTTCAAGCCATAGTTTCTGCATTAACCCCTGCTTCATCCTCTTTTGTTATCCCTCTCCCCTTATCCTATGATCCTCCTCCACCATCATCATTTCCAAAATATCCTTCACTTCAACTTTCTCTCCCTCTCAGCATGCATCTCTGCCTCTTAGTCCCTCTTTTAGGCTCCACACCCCCATCTCTCATCAATTCTGATTCAACAAGTTGATAATCTATTCCTTATTAAATATTCCGATCAATTTGTTTCTCAAGTTCAAATGATTTTTTCTAATGCTAATGTGGTATTAGATGAGAATATAATTGATTCTGTCATTGACAATTTTGATGCTTCCCTCTCTTGGTTGCAATGTAAAGGAGATATTCTAACTTTAGTTAATCCTTATGATTTTCTTTCTCTAGATTTAGATTCTCCTCTGCATGAGGTGCATGTTAAATGTTCTCCATCCCTGTTTGGCATTGTGTGGGATAAAGCTAGATCCCTTTTTCCTATTTTTCAATCTCCTTTAGGTAAGACCTTTCCTAGGTCTTTTGCTAAACAGAAACGTAGGATTTCTATTGAATATAAGATTCGTAATGAGATTGATGTTGGTATTAAAACTACAATATTTTTTACCCTGTATTAGGGTAAAAAGGGTATGAATAAACCTTCTATTATCCCTCCAACCACAAGGTTTTCTAAGGCCAGGAGGAATTTTCAGCCTGAGTATGCTGGGAGTACTAACTCTACCATTAAAAAGAATCAAGAAAGGAGGGGAAGTGAATCTTCCCCTCTGGATCAATGAGGATTATTTCTTGGAATTTTAGGGGCTTAAATTCCCCTAACAAGAAACGGCTCATTAAGAGCTAATTGTTGAACTCAAAATTTGATATTGCTCTCATTCAGGAAACTAAAATGTCTAACTCAGCCGCCTCTTCTCTTTTTTCTTCATGGATATTTGGGAATTTTTGTTCTTCCCCTTCTCATGGATCTTTGGGAGGCCTTTCTTTCCTATGGGATCCTAATAAGGTCTCTATGGAACCTATCTCTAAAGGTAAATATTGGACGCTTTTCATGGTTGAAAGCTAGTGCTCAAAATTATCACTTTGGTTGTTTAATATTTATGGTCCTACATCTATCATTGAGAAAAACAAGTTATGGAATCTTCTTGGAGAATTGATTAAGGCTTTGCATGGGGAGTTACTCATTTTTGTTGGGGAATTTAATGCGGTTCTAAAAAATGATGAGAAAAGTTGGGGGATTTTTCCCTTGCCAAAAGTAATTATGGATTTCAATCAGTTTATTTTTTATTGTAATTTACTTGATGTTTCCCCTAAAATGGGTAGGTTAACATGGAAAAACCACAAGGAATATTTCTCTTATATAGAAGAACGCCTTGATATCTTTCTCATTTCTGATCATTGGCTTAACATTGACAGTGATTACTACTATTCCATTTTGTCATTCATAGGTTATAATCACTTCTCTATTTTATTGGATGTTGCAGAAAACTTCCTCCCACCGCAAAGGCACATTTAAATTTGAACTAATGTGGTTCAAGGATCCTTCCTTTCTCCCCCTCGTTAGATCTTGGTGAGAGAACTCTCATTTTATGAAGGGAACTCATCTTTTCAGATTGGTCAGACACTTGCAACTTCTTAAGGTTAAAATTAAAGATTGGAATGTCAATCATTTTAAAAATATCTTTCATGAAAAAAATTGAATACAATCTAAGATGAATACCTTAAATGATTACATTATTTCCAATGACATGGACTCTTAGACCTTTTCTCAAGAGAAAGAACTTAGAAATGCCTTTGAAGAAATTTTCTCAAGAGAGGAAGTATACGGGAAATAGAAGTCACATGAAACCTGGATTGTTGATGGGGACATAAATACTAGGTTTTTTCACACCTCTACTAAATTGAAATGATTAAGGAATAAGATTATTTTCATTGATCCCCTTTGGGCTTGATTGAGGAGGAAAATGGCATTGTTGTAGAAGGAGTCTCCTTCTTTAGTAACCTCCTTTTGAAAAAACAAACTCAAAATATTGATTCTATCTTGGATTCAATTCTACCATGTGTGTCCCAATATGATAACTTGATGTTGATGGCTCCTTTTATGTTACAGGAACTTAAATAGGTTGTCTTCAGCATGGCCCTAGATAAAGCTCCTGGGCCTGATGGGTTTACAATTTTTTTTTTCATAAATGGTGGGAATTTATAGGTATTGACATTTTGTTAGCTTTAGAAGAATCAAGAATTAAAAAAATCATGTTGAAAGAATTGAGAAACACCTGGATTTCTTTGATTCCTAAAAAGGATGATCCTAGGACTTTTGCAAATTATCATCCTATTTCCCTATGTAATTCACTGTATAAGATCTTTACAAAAGCGGTTTCGGTTCGCTTGGCAAAGATTCTTCCAAAAATTATTTCAAATGAACAAGGTAGTTTTTTCCCAGTAGAGAAACTCCAGAGGGTGCTATACTTGCTCATGAAATCTTGCATTCAGTTTCTTTAGAAAATATACTAGCTATGGTTTTAAAATTAGATATGATGAAGGAATATGACCAGGATGATTGGGATTTTTTAATGAATGTCCTTAATAGGTTTGGTTTTCATGCTAATGGGGTTAAGTGGATATATTCATGCATTTCATCACCTACATATTTTTTGATTATAAATGGTTCTTTGAGGAGTTTCTTTTCTTCCTCTAGGGGTATTTGGCAGGGAGATCCTTTATCTCCTTTCCTCTTCATACTAATGGGTGAAGGGCTTAGTAGAGAGATTTTTCATGCCAATAATATTGGTGCTTGGAAGGGTATTAAGCTTGAGGCTAGGGTTGAATCCTATGCTCATAATTTATTTTCTGATGACACACTTCTTTTTGGTCAGCCTACCATGACTGAGTATGGTACAATAAAGGAGATTGTTGATAATTACTCTATGGCTTCTGAGAAAATGGTTAACCCAGATAAATCTTTAAAAAAATTCCTAAATGTTTCCCCTTTGGTTCAAAACAGCTTACTTTGCTATTGGGGTTTTTCACTGGGTGAATTTCCTTGTCATTATTTATGGATTCCCTTCTATACTAGTTCTAAGAAGCACCAATTTTGGGATAAAGTTATATCTTCCATCTTTCAAAATATTTTGTCTTGGAAACATAAGTGGCTAACATTATTTGGGAAGCTTGTTATGGTCAATTCGGTTCTTAATGTTATTCCTATATTTTTATGTTTGTTTTAAAGATGCCTAAGCATTACATTCAAGAACTTCAGTCCATTCTAAGAGATTTTCTTTGGGCATAAAATGTATCACAAAAGAAGAAGCTTCCATTTTTGGCTTGGCACAAGGTTTGTACACCTATATTGGCACAAGGGGTTGATATTAGGGACCTTACTCTTTTAAAATAAATCTTTGGGTGCTAAAATTTTGTAGAAGTTATATCGTAACCCTAAGTCAAAATGGGAAAAACTCATGAGGGCCAAATATTTAGACTCTAATGCTCAGGAGAGAATTTTTACTACTTCATCTCTTCCTTATAGATCTACAATGTGGAACTTTTTGTGCTCTTGTAGGGATCTACTTCTTCCTTCTTTTTCATGGCTTGTTCACAATGGAGCTAAGGCTCATTTTTGGGAAGATTCTTGTAATGGAAATAAACCATTGTGTCATATTAGGGATTGGTCCCCTTTAGATATTCAACTCAAAATTACATGGGGCAATGAGGTATGCCATTATTACTATATAAGTAGTGGATCTATATGTTGGAAGGCTTTGTCTCAATTTGATAATGTTATGGGACTGGTAACAGAACTTAGTAAGGAATTGTGTTATCGTGTTATTATTTCTTCTTCTCAATAAGATGAACTTATATGGCTTGGTTCTCCTTCAGGACAATATTCTGTCAAGTTTGGTTAAGAATATAATTTTTTTACTCATACTTCAGATTCTCAGCCTTCAAGATTTTTATGGGGGGTTGCTTGTCTTCCTAAGACTGGTGTTTTTTCTTGGCTGGCTATACTAGATAGAGTTTTAACTGGTGAATGGTTGGATAGATTGGGGATTACAGTTATCTTTCCATGTACTCTTTGTGGTTACTTTATGGAATCAAAAAATCATTTGTTTTTACATTGTTTGTTTGGTTTGGACTATTGGTATTGGCTATTTGGGAGATTGGGCTGGAATTCAGTTGTTTGCCTCAATCTATGTGATCATTTCAATGGGTGACCCCTTCTTTATAAATATTCCACATTTTCTCCTCTTTGGTATATTTTCCCTTCCATTCTAATTTGGAATATTTGGCTTGAGCATAATGAAAGGATATTCAAGAAAAAACATTCTTCTTTGACTGACGTTATTTACAAAATTGAAAAATCCATATCAGAAGTAATGTCCTCATATCATATCAAAAATATTAACTCATCTAAATTCTATTCTAAATGGGACTTTTTCATTCAAGCCACTTGGTCATTCCTCCAATCTCTCCCTTCTCATGGTTTCCAGGCAAATAAATGCTCCTTTATTTCCAAAGCTCAGGCCAAATGGTCCCCTCCCCCTATTGGTTTTCATAAACTCAACTTTGATGGAGATGCTAGGGGTAAGCCTAGCATCTCCGGGGCTGGGGAAATCGTCACAAATGTTGATGGTAAAGTTATCAAAGTTGTTTGTAAGAAAATACCTCCTGACACAAATAATGTAGCATAAATAGAAGCTCTTAGTTTAGGCCTTTCTTGTGTACTTTCTCTGAATATCACTAATTTGGTAGTTGAGGGAGATTCTATGGTTGTGTATAATATTGTTACAAACATGAGATTGGCTTGATGGCAATTACAATTTAGGCTTGATATAGTATTGGCAAAGTTTCACTTTTTCATAACTATGAGTTTAAACACTGCTACAGGGAAGCAAATATGGCTGCTAATTTCTCAGCTAACAAAGAAATTGATGATACTCTACCTCTGCTGGAAGTAGAGGAACAAGTTTTACTTAGTTTATCTTAATGTAAGTTTGTCTCATCATGATGGATTAATGATAGTCTAGTGTGACTACATTATTTAATTTAGGTGGGTAGGGGAGAACTAACATAAAAAGATGTCTAAGACTATTTTTACTTTAGCTGGTGGATATGGTCATATGTATACATTTATGGTTTCTGATTCTTTTCCTCATTATGTTGGATTGATGGTAGTTTCTATCTCCTATTGATTCCTTATGATGAGGTGTATTGATTTGCATACTTTGCCTCTGTAGGAAGTAGATGAACATGTTTTACTTAATTTGGCTTAATGTTTTTGATTACGGTAAAAGCAGGTTTTGAAGGGAACCCCGAAACCCTTTAACAAAACAACGAGAGGAGAGGCAAAAAAAGCCCTACGAGCATCAGATTGACCCAGAGATGGGAACAATCAACA
>MU228316.1:1243852-1256779 GCA_018584345.1 Thuja plicata | reverse complement strand
GGAGAAGTCATTCCTGATAACATTTATGGTTTCCTCAATCATGGAGCTCTTATTCTCCAGTTTAATGCATCTGTTCTTTAGTTCCACCAGATCAGATTGAACCCACTTATCCAAATTATAACTGTAATTTGGCTTAATGTTAGTTCATCTCATCATGATGGATTAATGATAGTCTAGTGTGACTACATTATTTCATTTTCTTGGGTAGGGGAGAACTAAGATAAAAAGATGTCTAAGATTGTTTTTACTTTAGCTGGTGGATATGGTCATATGTATACAATCCTGGTTTTTTATTCTTTCCCTCATTGTGTTGGACTGATGGTAGTTTCTGTCTACTACTGATTCAGTGTATTGATTTCCATACTTTCTTTGGATATTCTCTGGCATTCTACTTGTTAATATTGTAGACACCTAAAAATGACCTATTACTCTAATGCAATGACATTACAAATATTCCTCTTTAATTTATTTAATAATCATTATTATTTAATAAATTGTGTCTTTCTACCAAATTCTAAGATCAAAACCATCAATTTCCCTTTATTTTCATAATTACGTAGTTTTAATTAATTAATTTAATTATTCAACGTCTAATCAATATTTCATAAACTATTCATCTACAACATAATTAAATAATTAAGTATTATGTAACTATTCCTTGTCTCCTTATAACTAATTAAATGACCAAATTTAATTAATGGTCCTTCTACACTAATTATTACATTTATGTAATAATTAAATTAAATTCTATCTCATGATTAAATAAATTATATTTATTTAATTAAACTAATAATTCCTATCATAAATAAATAAGTAATTATTTATTTATAAAATATCCCCACAATGTGCAAATAAATAATTTATTATTTATTTATATCATAATTATCCTCCTAAATTCCTATATCACACTCACTTGAGTTAGTTTCTCAATCACAATTCCTTCCTCCGCAATTCTCTCTACTAACTATTCAATCCACATTGTTAATTCCTCCCCAACAATCACTAAAGTCTCCAATCAATTCAGTCTTCTAATCCATGCAATCAGTTAACTCATCCATACCATTTGTTAACTCACCAGTCTATTCAAGTCATCTCTCCAATCTATTTGCTGACAGGTCAGTCAATCCCCCAATCATGGCAGTCAAGCAGAGTTGAACTCCTACTCACTTTGAGTTCAACTCCTCAATCACAGCCAATTAACTCTTCAATCATGGATTCTTGGTGGAAACCCCTAAAATATTATAAATAGAGAGCCGAACCTTTAATTTTGGTAACCACAATTACTTTTAATTCTTATGTTGGCATACAATCAAAAACTCATTTCTGAGAGCCCACGTTGCATAAAGAAGGAGAACACCAAGGAAGGATTTTATGGTTTTGCATATTCATGTTTTTAGAATAATTTCATATTATTAATCATTTATATGCTTTCTATTTATCTTGTTTTATTTCATTCTTTCTTCATATTGGGAATACTAATTGCTTTAACAATCTCTTTGTGGTTGAGATTTTAGTGTTATTGCGGGATTCTACTATACCCGATTATAGATATATATTCTTTTTTGGCACCGCTAACAACATAGTTATATTCACATTTACTAAGTTTGTCTATTATTTTGGGTGCACGAATATGATTTTATTTTATAACAGTGGTCAGCTTTGCTTTCCCATGAGTGTTTTTTATAATAGGGGTCAGCTTTGCTTTTACAACAAAAAAAAATGGTAGGGTTTGAGTAGATTATATAAGGTGTAGTTACACGCACCATCAATTCACCATTATAAGATAATAATTCACTACAATGACCACTAGTCACCACCTTATGTGAAATCAAAAGGTAAGTTAAATTGTCATAGGTGCCTAATGAGTGCAAGTTTGAAATATTTTTAGCACTAGGCACTTTGGACACGATGCACTACTTCCAAAGTGCTCTCCACACAAGATGTTGACCTCACACTAAGTTGAAAAATGTGGGCCCTACTTGAATTCTATCAACCAAGTACAAGAAAACCATTCCCAATAGCCAACACACTTCATAATATCATTGTTGGCTTATATATTTAGACCACCATGTCAATCTGCAACAATGTGAATACCATCGATGATTGAGAAATGGAAACCCTTACGACAAAAGAATACTTGATGAGCACTGGCCAAAATAATAAGGTCGACTTAACAAAATGTTTGTGTGCCAATCAAACATTTGATCTACAAGAACCATCAAGTTGACCTCTCATACAAGCTTGTGCAAGAAAGATGACTTAGAAAATAAGGATCCCACCAGTGCTAAAGAAGTAAATGAATGTTAAAGCCTACCAAATAGACATGGTTTGACCATAAGAGTGCAGTAATGAAGGGGACTATGCATGCTAGCCAAAAATAAGAAGTATTAGTTGATATAGATGCAATACCAATTACCAAATTGAAAGCCACATAAGCTAATCTACTCAAAGAGAAAAAAAAAAATATTTCTAATAAAAATAAAATGGCCAATTATATGGAATGCACTACATTAAATAAATTTGATTAATACTAATTGAAATGACCAGTGAAATGCAACAAGAATGTGGTAGCTAACAAACAATACAAATATTGCACCCACTGATATTGGATTTTTAACCAATGCTGACTCAAATAGAACCTTTGGTCACAATGCATTCACCAAGAATATTGAAGCACATGCCCAAAGGAAAATGTCACATGGGGTATAGAAAAATGGATCTTAATGTACTTAAGCAACCAACCAAACAAGGTAATACAAATTGATCTAACCTAGAAAATAAAGAAGCACATGAAGAAACACTAGAAGTTGCGACAAGATAATGAAGTCGAACATAAAGAACTTAATCTGCCTAATCAATGAGTGCATATCAAACTCTGCATTGATTGATCAACCCAAATATTATAATCATGATGGATTATAAATTCCATAATATAGATGCAGTTACAAATAAAAAACGTGTCGATTGAAAATACAGACCACTGAGATGGTGATCCAAATTGCAAGTATGGGTTGTGAAAACAAATCTCATGGGCCTCACAAGCAATAAAATGCCACCTCAGAGATAAAACTTTCGATATTCTTTGGCACTCTACTTGTTGATACATCTTCTTTTCTGGCACCACTAATGTCATACTTATATTCACACTTACTAAATTTGTCTATTATTTTGGGCATTAATATGAGTGTATTTTATAACAAGGGTCAGCTTTTCTTTCCCATAGTTTCTTAAAATTTACTCATATTGACACAAGATAAAGAGTTAAGTTTAGTGGTGTGAATATGGGTATTGTGGTATTTGGTTGCATCTTTTTGCTGGCTTGAAATGCCAAAAATTAATCATCATGGAGATAATGGACTACTATAGCCATGTACTATAAATGACTTAATCACATTCCAGTTCAGATATAGGCCCATTCATGCTGGGTACTATGAAATTTTTTATTATATATCAGTCGTCTTGACTACAGATTTTTGTAGGGCATTTTGTAGTTGTGTCAGCCAACATGCTAGGTTTGGATATAAAATTCATGATTTAGTTATTATTGTAAATGATTTTTGTCATTGCATTTGTTGGAAGTATTGATTCGTTTTGTTTTTTCCCACACATGTTGACTGCTTTTGGACACTGTTGGCTATCATTTCATGTTGTTTTGGCTGGAGGTATCTATTTTTTCACATTATTTTTCTTGGTTTTGCTCTCTCGGGAAATCATATGCAATGAATCATTTTTCTCATTTGGTAGCTATATTCCTTCATTTGTTTCACATGACCCTTAAAATGGCTAAGTTTTTTCCATAATTACACGTTGGGTACAGTCAAATTATCATCTAAGGTTAGAAAAAACAATTATTGATGTTCTTTTGCAGGGATGTCATATAAATCTTGGATGGTAAGTAGACTTCACATGTTTTTCTCTGGATTCTTTTGCTTCTTGCTTAAAACGGTACTTTGTGTTGTTTCTTCCCTCAATTGTCATTCCATCTTTGCCTTGGAAAATTTGTGATGAAACTAAGTTTGATTCTAAAAAGCTAAATTTAATTTTCTAGTTTCCTTGCCTACATTCAGAGATTGGATAATGATACCTTTCCAATTGGTGGATTTTTGGCGTATGTTTATCTTGCTACTAACACTGTATATGCAGAAATGTTGGGTGCCTTTAGAGTTGGTCCAAGTGATAACATTTATTTCTCAGTGACACTTCTTGAAAAATACCAACATCAGATTGTAGTTGAGATTTTATATCTTGCTCTTAAATTCTTTGAGTTTTGTGGAATCCTCTGGGTGAGACTTCATGTTCTTTGGATATAGGAAAATAACATGAATCAGATTGAGAATTTGTATTGGGGGGGACTAGTCTATTTTCGTAGACAATTTTGTATAGGGGGTGGATTGTTAAATGTAAATACTTATGTGAGTATATGATGTATTGGCTGGATCATAGGTTTTGTTGCTCTTCTCTCGAGTTGTTTTGATCGGAGAAGTAGGTCTTTAGTTAGGTTTGTGTCAATTTGGGCAAGACTAGAGGTTTTCTTCACCTAGTTCTTTCCTACCGGTGCACTTTGAACCAGGAAACAAAATTGTAAAAAATATATTATGATTAATAAAATATCTTAGTGGTATATCCACTTTTACCAAAAAAAATAAATTAAATGATTTATAATTTTTTTTTTTATAAATTATGTTTTGTTAAGTGTAAGGTGAGTTATACTTTAAATAGATGAGGTCAAGATAATCTTTATCCTTCAATTAAAAATGAGTCAATTTCAAGAATATGGCATGTATATTGACAAACAAGTAAGATTTAAGTTAATTGTCTTATTACATTGGATTACAATTACTCAAAAAAATATCTCCACTGTTCAATATATTGCTCGGGTATATCTTCCTTTCAACGTAGCCATTGCACCTTATTGAGATGCAATTACTCGTTAAATTTTTTAAAGTATGATTTACTTAGGCTATTTTAAGTATTTCTTAATAATTATATCAAGAGACATAATTATAATAGTAGTAAGTGATGGATTGTTATGATGGGTGAAGTTAACAAATTGTTTTTTAAATATTAACATCATTCTATTAAAAATGATGTTAATTATATTTTATTAAATAATAAAAAGTATTGATTGAAATAAAATAAATCGATTAAATTATTATATAAATATTTTATAATTTATTTATTTTTCACACCACAAAAATAACTTATTATAAAATATTTAAAAAATAAATTTAGTATTTAAATATTAATATAAGTAAACATAAATAAAACAAAAAGCAAATTAACATATAATATTTTACTATTTTTTTCATGATAGAAATCATAAAACATTATGGAAGCTCTTACTTTTGATTGTTGCTTTTGGATTTAACTGTGTGCAATTCTTTTAGCATTAATGTTTAGGAAGGGTGATTCTTCATCTCTTACACTTTCACCATGATGAAGGGTCATGGAATAACAAATTGCACACACTTAAATCTAGAAACAAAAGTAAATAATTGATTTTAGACAGTGGAAATCTAATCTCTATAGGGGAAAGGACCCAATAACCGATATACCCCCCAATAGTTGTGATAGCGACCCAATAATTGTGATTGGGTTTTGTCATAGAGACCCCCCAATAAACAACTTCAAAATGGTCATTTCCTACAAACACAAAAACCCAATAAGTGTTAGTAACACGCCCAATAGTTGTGCACCACAACACTATTAACTAAACACTACCAATGCACAGTTATTGGTACAATTTTGTTTTTATTACACATCAACTTGCATGGTTATTGGTACAATTTTGTTTCTATTACACATCAACTTGCACCAAAAAGGTTACATCATTATTAACATTGAAACATGTTTGCTTACATTTACAAAAACAATGGATTAGTCTTAAAATATCAATATATCATAATAAAGTGCACATCATGTTCTATTTGTGTACATACATGCACAACTATTGGTGCATAACATCTTCAATCGACTACATACATGCACGACTATTGGTGCATACTAGTTTGAATCAATTACATACATGCACAACTATTGGTGCACAAACACTTTAAATACATGCTACATTGTTTTTATATGGCTCTCATCTGCACATTCACCCAAGTAGGTATGACATCTTCAAGCAATTAATCGAGCAACAATTTGTACCTGTGTAGACAACAAATGGTGTAAAGCTTGCCAATACAGCACACATAAAGAACGAAAACCAATTAAAAAAATGCAAATTGTAAATCTAATTTCTACTTCAATTACAAAATGTAAATTATTATTCAAATTTGTACTTCTCAATCCACCGAATGAAATACCAAATTTTAAAAAAAAAAACTAAATTAAAATCCAAATTTCTGCAAGAGTATAAAAGTGCATATTATTATTCAAATTATGCACTTATTCAATCTGCCAAATGAAATACCAAATTTATAAATGTAAATAATAATTTAAATTTGTACAAGAATACAATAATGCAAATTATTATTCAAATTATGCACTTCTTCAATCCACCGAACAAAATACCAAATTATAAATGCAACTTATCATTTAAATTTATGCTTGAATTAAAAAAATGCAGTGAATGACAAATACAAAAATGCAACTTGTCAATCAAATTTCTACTTGAATTTAAAAAAGCAAATTAATATTCAAATATGTACTTCTTCCATCCACCGTATGAATGCAAATGCTTGTACTTTTATGCATGAAATGACCAATGTATTCCCACCACTATTTGAATTTCAAATACACCAAACACAAATTAAATGACCAATTTTGTATAAGAGGGAGGAAGTGCACGTAATTCAACATTCTCTGTTTGAGAGCTGTATTATTCTCTGCACTCAGAGTTGTTTTATTCTCTGCTCTTTCCAATTTAAGGTTGGTACCAAATATTTCATATTTTTATAAATTATTCTTTGATCTCTTCTTTTAACTATTTTATTGTCTATCTGTTTAAAGCTTCTACACATGCTTTGCAATGTTTTTTAAAAGGCTTGACAACATTGTTCATTATATGCTTATGAATGTTCATTATAAGCTTATGAATTAACATTCATAACCATGTAATGAACTATGGTGAACATTGTCGTTTTAATTATGAGAAGATGTTGTATTTCTGTGTAATACAGTGTATTTGTAGTTTGAATCATTTGGCTGACTTATTTCTAGGGCTTAATCATTTCTCTGTTAAATATTTTGAGTATAATCATTTCTGGGTGTCAGAGGGTTAGAGGGTTTGTGTCTGTTCTCATCTAATGTGTGCATAACTTGTTTTCGTGATTTCCTTGCGGTGATTTTCATAGTTCATTAGAGGCTTATGAATGCAACATTATCCACTATAATTATTGCAATATATGTGACATAAATAGGGAACATTGTCGATATATGTGTGTGTGTGTGTGTGTGTGTGTGCACACTCATTAGAGGCTTATGAATGCAACATTATCCATTGTAATTATTGCAATATATGTGACATAAATAGGGAACATTGTCGATATGTGTGTGTGTGTGTGTGTGTGTGCGCGCACACACACACACACATATATAACTTATTTTTCATGACATGAATGTTTATGGGTGATTATAAAATTCTCACTCTAGCACTTTAAATGACCAGTATTTGAATTTCAAATACACCAACCACAAATTAAATGACCAATTCATATAAGAGTGAGGAAGTGCATGTAATTCAACATTCCCTGTTAGAGAGCTGCATTATTTCCTTGTTTGAGAGTTGCATTATTCTCTGCACTCAAAGTTGTTTTATTCTCTGCTCTTTCCAATTTAAGGTTGGTACCAAATATTTCATATTTTTATAAATTATTCTCCTCTCTTCTTTTAACTGTTTTATTATCTGTTTGTTTAAAGCTTCCACACATGCTTTGCAATGTCTTTTAAAAGGCTTGACAACATTGTTCACTATAGGCTTATGAATGTTCATTATAAGCTTATGAATTAACAGTCATAACCATGTAATGAACTATGGTGAACATTGTCATTTTAATCATGAGAAGATGTTGTATTTCTTTTTAGTACAGAGTATTTGTAGTTTGAATCATTTGGCTTACTTATTTCTAGGGCTTAATCATTTCTCTGTTAAATATTTTGAGTATAATCATTTCTGGGTGTTAGAGGGTTTCTGTCTGTTCTCTTCTAATGTACACACACACACACACACACACACACACACACACACACACACACACACATTTTTCACATTGGTCCGTTTAGAGATGATTATAAAATAATCACTCTAACACTTTAATTGTTTGTGTCAACATGTTATTATAACCTGCCGATGACCCCATTTAATCACTCAAACACTTGAATTATTTGTGTCGACATGTTATTATAACTTGTCGATGACCCACAACAAATCACATTGAAACCACTGGTATTCAAGCGGTGTCACGTAACCGACGTTGGGTTACCCATTCAATGCCCATCGATAACCCTTAAACCGTCCCATTTTGCCACCTTGTTTTCTCTCCGCACCTCTTCTCTGCTTCATGTGTTGCTCCAATTAAAAGTAATAAGTAACCATATAACCATGTATACTGCGAATAAGTAGTCATGCTATCATATTGGTATCATTGAACTATTTGACGCACATAATTGGATTGTATGCATTTTCCTTCATTTCATCTATTGAACATTGACTGTATGCATTTCTGTTATATCCGTCTCCCACTTTAAACAAAAATTATAATTGTATTCCACTGCACTTCATACTTGCATGTACATACAAGTATTATTGCTATATGTGACAAAAATAGGGAACATTATCGATTTAATCATGAGAATATTGTATATTATTGCAATATATGTGACATAAATAGGGAACATTGTCAAGTTAATCATGACAATATGTTTTTTTTTTGCAATATATGTGATATAAATAGGGAACATTGTCAATTTAATCATGAGAAGATGTTTTATTATTGCCTCTTCTCTGCTTCATGTGATGTTGCAATCACAAGTTACAATGATTTCACGAGTTGGTTATTGTTCAATGCGTGTGCATAACTAGATAATGATTTCAAGTCTTTTTAAAGACACCATAGTATGCATTTTTGTTATATCCATCTCCCATTTTAAACAAAAAAATGTTACAGTATTCATTTGCACTTCTTACTTGCATGTACATGCACACTAACATACATACATACACACTTACATGTGCACATTTCCGTATTCATGTGCACACATACAACATATATATATGTGTGTGTGTGTGTGTGTGTGTGTGTGTGTGTGTACGCTTACATTCAGTAAATTTTGCAAACAAAATATGATCGTAACATGTTCTTGTTTTGAATAAGTAAGCCCAGGTACATTGTCATTAGTTTCACAGCGGACAAGCATGTCAGGAAAGTGAAAGTCAAGGACAGTGATTAGTGGTAGCACAACCGATTATGTTACTCCAGGTGTGCAGTTAACATAACAAGAGGATGCAAATCAAGAATATGTTGAATAACAAGATTCTGTTGCAGATCGCATTGCAGGAAAGAGAAACACAAGGACAGTTAAGAGGGGTAGAAGAACTATAAGAGTTACTCCAAGTGTGCACTTCACAGAACAAGTGGAAGTACATCAAGAATCTGTTGATGTTCCTACTGACAATGTACAGGTGGATGCAACAATAGAAAGTGGAGTGGAGGCTAACACAAGTAACGTTGTCCGTCCACCCCCATTATCAAAGTGGACACAAGAGAGCATGGAGGTTGTTGTTGCAAGCATAGAAAATGGTGAGATTTCAATCAGGGGTGCAACAAAGAAGTGGCACATACCTGATTCCAGCTTGCGGGCATGGATAATGGGAACGACAGTTACCAAGCGTAAGGGCCCAAAAACAATCCTCATTGTTGAAGAGGAGGAAGAAGAAGAAGTTGTGGAATGGTGCAAGTCCATGGCAGATATGGGGAAAGGGCTGGAAGTTAGGCACTTGCAGTCGACTATTTCTTAGATTATTGTAGGAAGGGTTACCCCTTTCACGAATGGAATGTCAAGCAGATTGTGGTGGCACGGTTTTAGATGTCGGCATAAGGACTTGTCAATCAAAACCACAGAAGGTATGGATACAGACAGGGCTATAATGGTTTTCCCTAGTGCCGTAGCATGTTTCTATAACAACTTGGAATGTGTATACAACCTTAACAATTATGGGTCTAGCAGAATTTGGAACTGCGATGAAACAGGTGTGCAAGCTGGAAGGAACTGTGGTATGTGAGTAATTGCACATAGGGGAAAAAGATCTGTCCCACGTCTAATCTCAAAAAGTAGGGAGTGGATCACTATCCTTTCCTGTGCGAGCGCTGTTGGTTTGAGCATACCCAGATTTTACCTGTTCAAAGCAAAGAGGCATATTAAAAATTACATTTTCAATTGCGAGTCGGGGGCGTGCATGGAAATACAGAAATACACATGGATGAAAAAGGAACTATTTCCTAATTGGTTGGAACACTTTACAAGAAACATCTCTGGTGGAGTGCCCCCCTCAAACAAGGTGTTTCTTATAGTTGATGGTCACAACAGTCATGTGGAGTTTAATACTATTGAGCAAGCAAGACATCTTGGAATAGACCTCCTCACACTTCTTGCACATACCAGCCATATGTGTCAACCATTGGATGTGAGTGTTTTTTCACCTTTTAAAACATACTTCAAACAACATAGGAACCTGTGGTTGGTCAATAACCCTCAATTAGAAATTGGTCGCGAAGAGTTTGCAACTCTGGCCAGCAAAGCATTCAAGCTGGCATTGACTCCTGCCAATATAATTAGTAGGTTTTGCAGAAAAGGCATATGGCCTTTGAACAGGGATGTGTTGGTGCATGATATGAGACCAAGTGAGGTTTTTGTTGTAGACAAGGATGAGGTTGCAACATATTCAGATCAGGAACACCATGAAGCCACAGTAGATGTGGTTGTAGAGGCAAACATGGTTCAGGCATTTATGCAATTCAATGGCTACGATGAAGAGTGAGTAGATAATTTTGTTGCACGGTACAGTGACCACAATCGAAGGGAACCACCAAATGTATCTGCCCAAGCGCACCCAGCCAACCAAGAGCACCTAGCGAACCATGAGCAGCAAACCAAAAATGGTGGAGAGAGTGTTGCATAAGGGTTCAACTTACCATCTCTAGCTATAGTACCTGATTGGTTACATGAGGCAGCCACTAATATTGGTCAACCAGTTAACTGTGTCAAGGAGGATGTTTCCCTCTCACTGCCATCACCACCCCATGTTGACCTGGCAGACATGATTCACTACTTCACAAATGAATCAAATTGGGATGAGTTGAATACTCAAAACTGTGAGGATGTACTAGAAGAAAGTGACCATGATGGTGGCACTAACTCTTTGCCATGTATGACATATCCCTCAAACACTGATCAACCAAATAATGTTGCTAGCAGATTCCTCATTTTACCAGTGCAAAGGATGCAGCAAAGTACATATGGTGCACGGTCAGGGGTGCTTTGTCTAAGCTGAAAGTCACATGTACTCACATCTGATGACTATGTTGTACAAATGGAAGAGCAAGAATGGATTAAGAAGTGAATGGAGGAGAACGCACAATGAAAGAAGGACCAAATAAGGGAAAGGAAAGCAGAAAGAGAGGCAAATGCAGCAGCAGCTGAAATTTTGAGGTCAGAGAGAGTTCAACAGATTGAGAGACATTGCAGAGAAAGAAAAATGGGCAGAGGACAAGGCACGTCAAAAGGAAGAGTTGAGGAAAGCAAGAGAAGAGAACCAAAACATGCCTAAATGACTTAGAGCCAACAAGGGAAATACATCTGCCCAATGCACAACTGTTACAGTCAGTGCTTCTGCTGAAGATATAGTCCTTACACCTGAACCAGTCACAATTAGCACTCCCAGTACACCTCTTCCATTTCAACACCCTATACTTCTTGAAATGTACAATGCACTAGCCCCGATGTTAGCAACCATTAATGCACAGGCATTGCAAGCCCCTCAATCCTCCTCACAGGGGTCAACAAATGGTGACCAGAGCAATGCAATACTATCCCAACTAGTAAATATAATTAAGAACACACCGACTTATACAACAACTCCTAGTAGTGGAGAGAGTATTGCAACTCGAAGCGTTAGTCCTATTCATTTTCCCAGTTTTATGGATAACTAATGGAGCTCATTTTTTATGTGGTTGTCCTATGCCTCTACTAGATTTAAATGCAATCAAGTACAATGGGTGTGGCAACCATTTTTTGGGGTCTGATATCGAATGTAATTTTTGGCGAAGTTATGGGTTTAATCTTTTGCAGCAGTGAATGACAAATAGAAATACATACAGTCAATGTTCAGTGGAATGAAATGTGCAATGTGTAATGCATACAGTCATTGTTGTCTATTGAATGCATGACTACTTATTCACAGTATACATTACAGCCCAAGACAATGATAAACCAATTATGCAGACGCATTGAACAATACTTTGAATAAGTATTCATGCTGTCATATGTAAAACGTACCAATACATATGACAACATGACTACCAATTCAATTACTGTAATGAACGTACCAATTCAGCACAAGACAATGATAAACTACAACATGAAACAATTAAGTAATTGAATTGTTACAAGTAACCTAAATTTTAACATGAAACTAAATTATATTATGAACCTTCAAATAGAGTCTAATGTCTAAGTATATCCTGAATCTAAATAATCAAATGGACACGACTTCATAATGCATACATTCAATTATGTTGGCAACTACCAATTCAATTACTATAATGAACCTAGTAATTCAACAAAAGACAATGATAAATTACAACATGAAACAATATTATTAAGTAATTGAATTACTAAAATGAGTGTAAATTTTAACATGAAACTAAATTAAGTAATGAGACTTTAAATGAATAAATGTGAAAAAGAAAAAGCAATCAACAATCA
>MU228316.1:1208691-1241621 GCA_018584345.1 Thuja plicata | reverse complement strand
AACAATGTTCCCTATTTCTGTCACATATAACAATAATACTTGTATGTACATGCAAGTATGAAGTGCAAGGGAATACAATAACAATTTTTGTTTAGAGTGGGAGATGGATATAATAGAAATGCATACAGTCAATGTCCAATAGATGAAATGAAGGAAAATGCACACAGTCCAATTATGTGCGTCAAACAGTTCAATGATACCAATAATACAGCATGACAATTTATTCACAGTATACATGATTCTATGGTTCCTTGTGGATAGTTATTGGGATAGGAGATTGCTATCGTGAAAATCAGTTATGCAAACACATTGAACAATAAGCAACTCGTGAAATCATTGTTACTTGTGATTGGAGCATCACATGAAGCAGAGAAGAAGCAATTTTATACACACACACACACACACATATATACATACATACATATATATATATATATATATATATATATATATATATATATATATAGACACACACACACACACACACACATATAAAAATATATACACACACATATATGTGTATGAAAAGAAATAGAACATCTTATCATTATTAAAAGGTTACATTCAAATGTTGTGGCCATGTGTGCATAGTTAGATTAAAGTCGACCATTTTGCATTCAAATACACCTGCCCCACATAAGATTAAAAGGTTACATTCAAATGTTAAGGCCATGTGTGCACAGTTTCATTAAAGCAGTTCATTTTGCATTCAAATACACTTGCCCCACATATGATTAAAAATTTATTGCCAAAAAGTGAAGGATGGAATAAATATGGTCAAGGAATTGATCTAAAGATAACCTAATTTATTGACAAAATGGCTACTCCAAAGAAGTAGTCCATCATAACATTCCTATCGTCATCAGTGAAAAAATCTTCATTGCAACCATGGAAGATACTCATAGAAGCATAGTTATCATTAGCGCAAGACTGCTTGAACATCTCCCACGCCTCCACCATTTTATTTTCAAAGCCAGCTCTATTACTGAAAATTGAGCCAAGCATGCCAGAGATCATGTTTGGATTGTTCGTCTGAATCCCCTGCGCAAATTTTCCCGAATTGCAGGAAACAACCATATGCTTAACCACCTTCAAGACCCATTCAAACCGACCGGTAACTTCAAAGAGAGTAGAAAATACCAGTTTATAGATGACCCCATTGTGTGCATATGAGCCAATAGTATTATGTTTCACAAGGTAGATAATAGCATGTTTGATGTCATCATCACGCACGTTTTATAATCAGGAGCATTGTTCTTCCAAGGACTCCAAATGACAACATTCAATACTAAATATTCTATCCATTGAGAAGACCTAAAATAGAAATGCATACAGTCAATGTTCAATATATGAAATGAAGGAAAATGCATTCAGTCCAATTATGTGTGTCAAACAGTTCAATGATACCAATATGACAACATGACTACTTATTCATAGTATACATGGTTCTATAGTTACTTATTACTTGTGATTGGAGCATCACATGAAACAAAGAAGAGGCGCAAAGAGAAAACAAGTTATCGATGGGCACTGGATGGGTAACCCAACATCGGTTACGTGACAACGCTTGGATAGCAGTGGTTTCAATGTGATTTGTTGTGGGGTCATCTAAGGGTAAATGGGGTCATCGACATGTTATAATAACATGTTGACACAAACAATTAAAGTGCTAGAGTGATAATTTTATAATCACCCATAAACATTCATGAAAACAAGTTGTGCACCACAAGGAAATCATGAAAAATAAGTTTTATACACACACACACATATACACATATATACAAATACAATGTTATAAAGAAATACAACATCTTCTCATGATTAAAACGACAATGTTCCCTATTTCTGGCACATATATTCCAATAATTAACATAAACCCTCGACACCCATAAATGATTATACTCGAAATATTTAACAGAGAGATGATTAAGCCCTAGAAATAAGTCAGCCAAATGATTCAAACTACAAATACACTTTATTAAAAAGAAATACAACATCTTATCATGATTAAATCGACAATGTTCACCATAATTCATTACATGGTTATGAATGTTAATTCATAAGCTTATAATGAACATTCATAAGCCTATAGTGAACAATGTTGTCAAGCCTTTTAAAAAACATTGCAAAGCATGTGTAGAAGCTTTAAACAGACAGACAATAAAATAGTTAAAAGAAGAGAGCAGAGAATAATTTATAAAAATATAAAATATTTGGTACCAACCTTAAATTGGAAAGAGCAGAGAATAAAACAGCTCTAAGTGCAGAGAATAATGCATATCTCAATAACACAACAACATCTCATGATTAAAACGACAATGCTCCCTATTTCTGTCACATATATTGCAATAATACAATAACATCTCATGATTAAAACAACAATGTTCTCTATTTCAGTCACACACACACACACACACACACACACACACACACACACATATATGATTAAAACGACAATGTTCCCTATTTCTGTCACATATATTGCAATAATTACAGTGGATAATGTAACATTCATAAGCCTCTAATGAACTACGGAAATCACCGCAAGGAAATTACGAAAACAAGTGATGCATTGCAATGAAATCATGAAAACAAGTTATGCACACGCATTAGAAGAGAACAGACAGAAACCCTCGACAGCCAGAAATGATTATACTCGAATATTTAACAGGGAAATGACTAAGCCCTATAAATAAGTCAGCCAAATGATTCAAACTACAAATACAGTGTTATAAAGAAATACAACATCTTCTCATGATTAAAACGACAATGTTCCCTATTTCTGTCACATATATTCCAATAATTAACAGAAACCCTCGACACCCAGAAATGATTATACTCAAAATATTTAACAGAGAAATTATTAAGCCCTAGAAATAAGTCAGCCAAATGATTCAAACTACAAATACATTGTATTAAACAAAAATACAACATCTTATCATGATTAAAACGACATTGTTCCTTATTTTTGTGACATATATTGCAATTATACAACATCTTCTCATAACCCTAAAACGACAATGTTAATTGTGTGTGTGTGTGTGTGTGTGTGTGTGTGTGTGTGTGTGTGTGTGTGTGATTAAAACGACAATGTTCCCTATTTTTGTCACATATATTGCAATAATTACAGTGGATAATGTAGCATTCATAAGCCTCTAATGAACTATGGAAATCACCACAAGGAAATCAGGAAAACAAGTTATACATCGCAAGGAAATCATGAAAACAAGTTATGCACACGCATTATAAGAGAACAGACAGAAACCCTCGACACCCAGAAATGATTAAACTCAAAATTTTTGACAGATAAATGATTAAGCCCTAGAAATAAGTCAGCCAAATGATTCAAACTACAAATACACTATATTAAAAAGAAATATAACATATTTTCATGATTAAATCGACAATGTTCCCTAATTCAGTCACATATTTTGCAATAATTACATGAAAACCAGTTATGCACACGCATTGAACAATAAGCAACTAGTGAAATCATTTTTACTTGAGATTGGAGCATCACCTGAAGCAAAGAAGACGCGCAGAGATGACCACCGTGAGCCGAGAGGAGGCACGGGGAGAATAGAAGGTGACAAAATGGCAGAAAAAAAAAAGACTCCGCATGGTTTTAGGGTATTCAATGCGCAGTTAATGGGTAACCCAACGCCGGTTACGTGGCTCAGCTTGGATAGTAGTGGTGTCAATGTGATTTGTTATGGGTCATCAGCGGGTTATAATAACATGTTCACACAAACAATTCAAGTGTTAGGGTGATTAAAAGGGGTCATCGGCAAGTTATAATAACATGTTCACACAAACAATTCAAGTGTTAGGGTGATTAAATGGGGTCATCGGCAGGTTAGAATAACATGTTGACACAAACAATTAAAGTATTAGAGTGATTATTTTATAATCATCTCTAAACGGATCAATGTCAAAAACATATTGGTCATGGGTGCAATAGTGATCGGTTATTGGGCCTAAACCGATTATGTTTTAAACATTTCATTGTCGCATATTGGGGGGGTTTGGGGGCGGGTACTGGGCACCACATTTGAAATGGCATTTTTTTACCACTTTGCGCTCGACGATCTCTACAAAGAGATCGACGAATACCCAAAAGCCGAAACCTTAGCTTTAAGCTCTCGTCTCACCTAGGGACACACACCGAATAAATCGAGGAAATCTACATTACGATTTAGAAGTTCTAGGTGCACAAAGTTACCCTGAGCGGCTAGTCCTTTCCCCTAATTAATTTTGTTAACAATTAATTTTTTTTTGACAAAAGATTTATAATTTTGATTTGACATTGCAGATAAATAAACAAACTATTATTTTCCTTTGTCACTTACTATCATACTGGGTGAAGAGAAGTTGAATCTGTAGTTCTACCTCCTGCAAATTTCAATGGAATCCTCATTTTCGATGGCATGTCCAAGGGGGAGTCCAAATTTCAGGTGACAGTGAATTCCGAAGGGCAAGGGCAAGGGCAAGGGCAAGGGCAATGTCAAAGTTGAAAACGGCAGTTGGCATTATCCGACAGAGTGGTCGGGATGATTCAAGAACTGAATGGCGAATGTACGCCTCTCTCTTACAATGGTGTGTTCACACAAAATCCATGGCGGAGGGCCATCGAATCCGTGTCCATATGATTAAACAGGGATTCACGCCCGACGTCTACTTAGAAACCAAATTCCTCATCTTGCACGTGAAATGCAGACGAGTACCAGAAGCGCGCCAACTGTTTGACAGAATGTCTGAAAGAAACGCGGTGTCATGGAATACAATGATAAGCGGGTATGCCGAGCAGGGCGAGGCACTGGAAGCGCTTGCAATTTTCGTGGAAATGCAACAATCTCATAACCCAAATCCTGATCCCTTCACATTTGCCACGATTCTTAAACTTTGCGCCATGGAAGAGCCAGAAACCGAGGAAAAACACACCTGCAGACGTATGCACATACAGCAGCTCCACGCTCAAGTCATTAGACGGCTTTTCAGGCCAGACATCGTTCTATTATCCACACTGATCGACGCCTACGCTAAGTCTGGCTGCATGAACTACGCATGCAAAGTGTTTGACGAAATGCCGCAACGGAGCGTGGTTTCGTGGACAGCAATGATCGGAGGGTATGTGAAGTCTGGGAGATTAAACGAGGCGCTGGAATGTTTCCAGGCAATGCCAGAGCGAGACGTTGTGGCATGGAATGCAATGATGGAAGGGTATGCCGAGGAAGGGGAAGGGGAGAAGGCTCTGGGCTTGTATGTGAGCATGCAAAGATCTGGCTTCTCCCCTTCTCATTCCACTTTCCCCTCTCTTGTCAAAGCATGCTCCCATCTTGCAACCCTAGACCAGGCGTACCAGATTCATACCCACCTCGTCAAACATGTGAATACCCTGCCCATTCAGTTGGGCAGTGCCCTAATCGACATGTACGCCAAGAGCGGATGCATGGATTCCGCCCAGCGAGTATTTGAATCCATTCCCGCGGGTGAACGAAACGTGATCTGCTGGACTACAATGATCGATGCATATGGACGCCACGGGCGAGGGGTCGATGCCAGCCAAGTGTTTGACGAAATGCAGCGTGCAGGTGTGGCACCCAATGACGTGACCTTCCTCAGCCTTATGAATGCTTGCAGCCATGGAGGCCTGGTAGATGAAGGCTGCCATTTCTTTCACTCCATTCCATGCCTTCATTCTCTCAGACTCCATCAACACCATTATGCCTGTATGGTTGATCTCCTCGCCCGAGCAGGGCATCTGGAACCCACATTCAACTTCATCCTCAAAATGCCCATATCCCCTGGCCCTCATGTCTGGGCTGCCCTGCTCGCCGCCTGCAGAGTTCATCACAACCTCAGATTGGGAAAACATGCATCACAATGGCTTTTCAGCTCCAACGACATGAAGCCCGGACGCTATGTTGTTCTCTCCAACATCTATGCCTCTGCTGGAATGTGGTCTGATGCGTCCAATCTGAGAAGAGTGATGAGAGAAAGGGGTGTAAGCAAGGAGCCTGGGTGCAGTTGGATTGAGGTCGATAAACAAGTTCATGCTTTTCATGTGGAGGATCGATCGCATCCTCAAACACAGGAGATCTATGCAATGGTGGAGAGAATGTGTGGAGAGGTGAGTGAAGCAGGGTATGTTCCCCATACAAACTCTGTGCTGTATGATGTGGATGAGGAGGAGAAACGCCATGTTCTCCGACACCACAGTGAGAAGTTGGCCATTGCTTTTGGGCTGATAAGCACACCTGAAACAAGACGTATTTGTATCATGAAAAACCTTCGCATCTGTGTTGACTGCCACAATGCCATCAACTTCATCTCCAAGATGGTTACCCGGGAAATTGTTGTAAGAGATATAAACAGATTTCATTATTTCAAGAGTGGCGTATGTTCTTGCGGCAATTCTTGGTGATCTAACGTGAAAAATAATGTTTGCTTTTGACTGCCATTCCTTTGACGAGGATATCAAATTGATTCGAAGGGTAGGCTTTTTTAATGGTTTGGATTTTATATCTAGGGATGGGAATTGTATATTCAATTTTTTTTTTTGGTTTGGTTGGTCAAGTAGAATATGTAAATATAATAAGTAATGGTAGTAGCCTTTTTTAATGTTTTAGATTTTATATCTAGGGGTGAAAATTGTATATTCATTTTTTTGGTTTGTTTGATTAATTAGAATATGTAAATATAATAAGTAATGATATTATTAGAGCATGAGTTCATAATGCAGTGGTTGATGTGAGCCTTTGTGATAGGGAGGTGTATGGTTCGAATCTTAGGGAATTACATGATGGAGTATGTTGGGCACGGGAATCGGAAGGAATCGCTATTCAGCATAAAATATATGGTTAGAATGGGACGAGAATCAAAATGAATCGTCTTTCAGCACAATTGATTGCGGGAGTTGGAAGGAGTCGCAAATGGTGATAGAAGATGGTGGTGGAGTTAAATGTTGTTCCATCTGTCAGACCCTCGTTGGGCTTGGCATGCTCGTGGTCCCTATGACAGATCCACGATGGGTGTGTGTTCTTGCACCTTTCGGGTTCGGTGTCCCTGGTGGGCTTCTGGGCTTGCGGGTTTGGGTTGTTGGAGTCAATGGGGATGAGGCCCCCTTGATTAATGGCCTCACTGGTTTATAGCTCCAGTCAAAAGCGATTGTTACCGATAAAAAAAAAAAGTAACAATATTATTATCTTTTGATTTTCTTATAATAATTTTTCATATATTCAATTATAATAAATGAATTATTATACTACAAATTTTTAGTCCTTATTCTTTTTATTGTTAAATTGAAAGTGTTTAATCAATGTTAAAACATTCACATCATTTTTATTCTCATTTCTTATATATAAATAATATTAGTCATCTATTTGTAAACATTTGAAAATGTGTTCACCTAATTAAATAAATATTTATATTTATTTAATTAGTTTAGTATAATTCTACTATTAATTAAATATAGATTTTAAATTGTTTAATTAATTCATTAGCCTCTTCTTCTATTAATTAAATAAATATTTAGTATTTATTTAATTATCCTATCCCGCCTCTTTTCACTATTAATTATATAAATACTCTCATATATTCAATTAAATCATTATCCTCTACTCTCTAATCCTAGTCTTCCATCTTGTTTACATGTATCATAATTTAAATTCATAATCGTGGGATAAGCGTCTCATTCCCCTGTGCTTTCTCCTACATATCTAGGTCCACTGAACTTAAAGATAAGTTACCAAAAGTTAATTCACCTCTTAATCTTATCTCTTCATTCATTTAACCTCTTGATGTTAATCACTCTTCCCTCACCTCTTAATCTTAGCTTTTCATTTTTTAACCTTTTAATCCTAACCCTTGATTATTTTGGAGGATTTGTAAAAGAGGATTCTTCCTCTTATTTGGCCTAACAACCACTTGAGTACTCTTGCCTACATGTTATCATTTTGCTATCTTGCTATTGTATTGCTATTTTGCATACATCATCAATCAACCACATTCCACTCTTTTCATGCCATCTTGTGCTAGTGCTTAATGCTAAGAGTAATGTTATTATCTACAAGGTCTTGAAGGATTAGAGAGCAATGGAGTCAAGCTTCTTAGTGTGTAAGAAGGTGATGACATTAATTTGCCATTAGTATGCAAACAACACTTTTGGTAAGCATACACTGAAAGACAGGACAAAGAGAAAATCGAAAATCAGATATAAAGAGATCACCAAAAATGGCTAAGTACAAAGAAAACCGACGACACAACTTTGTGTGTACACCAAAAATGCAAAGTGGAAAGGAACACAACAGAGGAACTCGACGTGCAGGATATAGTGCAAACCGAGAGACAGTTAAAGAGCAAACCAAGAGAACAGTTCAAGCAAGGAACCCGAAAGACACTCAACTGATTTCAGAAGCATAACCGACCGTCAGAAACCAAAAGTTAGTTGCAGCCCGCAAAAAGTGGATCTGACTTCCATGTCAGATAAAACAGTTTTATTCTATTTATAGAATCTTGATATGTTTTTAAAACCATTTCTTTAGGGACAAGAAACATGAATGTAACTGTTTTAATCAATCTAACTAATTTAAAACACATAGACTAGGAGATCAAGGTAAAAGTTGTAAACTTGATCTTAGAGTTAACATTGTTTTTTCGTGAAACTTGATGATGTCAATCCACCTTATAAATAGATGATGCAATCATTCATTATACATGTGTGAATATAGAAGAGAGGATGAATGAAGCCTACGAGCACATCTATGGATCATATTGAAAGTTTCAAGAACCAAGACAGCAAAAGGTGAATTTGGTTATCAGAACCAAGAACAGAGGCTACCGAGAATCAGAGGTATTATTCAATCACATTAGGTGATAATCTTATTCATGTAAACTTAAATGGATCAAATTGTAATTACCTATCATTCTAACATCTACCAGGTCAAATTGTAATTTACCATCATTCTAACAAGTGGAGCAAAGTGTAAAAATACTTTCAAGGAAGGTGGATTTAACAGTCCAACTATAAATCTCTTAACCGAGTGCACACTCAACAGTGTTGTTAAAGCTCTTAACCGAGTAGACTTTAACATGTCTCCACATATACTCTTAACCGGGTAGATCATCAGAAGTGATCAAAATTGTAAGCCCCAATCTGCAGATAGTGAAGATTTTGTGAGTGCCATCCCCACCGCAGTTTTTACTTCCTAACAAGATTTTTCTGCGATATCATATCTTGTGTTATGTTTCAATTACTTTCATGAATGTTTCTATGAATGTTCACATGTATGTTAAGTTTATGAATTGATATAACTTACATCAAGATAGTATAGATCAGATGGTTGGATAAACAATTGATTACACAAAGGTTAATTGATTAAAGGATACACAAGTTTTAGAGGTACTGATTCACCCCTCTCCTCTCAGTACACACTTCCCATTAATTCCAACAATTGGTATCAGAGCTAAGTCTCTTCTTTGGAAAAGCTTAAAGGCTTAAGAGAAAAGATCATACAATGCAGAAGTACAGACTTGATAAAAATATTGAAAATAAGAAGCTAGAAATTCAGATGTTCTATAAGCAATATAAAGAAGCTAGAATAAATATGAGACAGTGGTTAGATGAAAGAAATATTATGGCATCTCACTGTAATGAAACAGATTATCATGAGGAAGAGATACCAGATTTCTTTGAGTCTTCAGGATCAACAACAAGCAAAGCATCAGATACATCAGAAGAAAGCATCACAAGCCTAACTGAAATCAATCTACATCTAGCTGGACAAGTTAAATCTCTGCAAATCAGTCAAGAGACACAGATGGTAAGAATGATTGATGTCATGAACAATGCTAGACAAGCAAAGCAAGAAAGAACACTAGCTATTGATGATAGAAGAAAGATTACAGAAAAGCTACAAGAGAAAGAGTTTGAAATACAAAGACTCACAGAGCATCACCATGAGATTGCAAATCAGATTATTCTTATCAGTCAAGAGGCAAACAAAATAAATGTTGAACTCGTTGAAAGAATAGAAGCTATCAGTGAACTAAGGGATGAAAATGAAAAGTTGAAACATGAAATAAGAATTCAGCAGCAGCATAATGAAATTATCAAGAAAGTTGAAGAAAGCAATAAAAGAATGGATGATTTTCTTGAAGGACAACGAAGAGTCAACAAAAACATCGGTCTAGGTTTTACCGAGAATGGAGAATCGTCAAATCAAACTAATCCAAAGAATGTCTATACAAATCCAAGACCAAGAAAGCTGACATGCAATCACTGTGGAAAGCAAGGTCATACATCAAATGTATGTAGAGGCAAAATGAAAGGTATTCCTAAATCTACATCTTCATTCATAGGACTTTGTTATAAATGTAACAAGAAAGACATAAAGCATATGAATGTAAGTCTGAGATGAAACAACCAAAGAAGGAAACCTACATAGACAAATACTGTCCTACTTGCAAAATGAATGGGCACACAACTCTTGAATGCTGGAAAAAGAAAAGGCAAGCATGGAAGCCTAAAGGTCAAGAAACTCCCTATCAACCGAAAAGAGTCGGTAACCAGCATGTATGGGATTACAACACTTGGATAAATTGTACAACATGTGGAAGATTTGGTCACATTGCTACAAATTGTATGAGACAGTGGACTAGAAAGTCTAGAGGGTGGACTAACCCCAGCATGCTTACACTGTCATAAAGTTGGTCATCTCAAGAAAGGCTGCAGAGACCGAATGACTGAAACCAACACATATCCCAATGGGAACACCATTGAAGACATCTAGAGAGCAAGAGAGAAAATGTGGAGAAGAGCTTCAAATAAAGATGAAGCCGGAACGAGCAATGCAAACGGTGACACCCCATCCACTAGATCCAGTGACATCACCACCCCCACCTAAGCAGAACAAGTATGGAACTGCATTACCCCAAGTTATTATTTTACATCAGTTCCATAATATGTTGATAAAATGCCAAATTAGCATAAGTAAAGATGCATCATGGTATTACTTGTTAAAATATGTGATAAATATGCTATCGGGCATACATACCGAAATCCGTCGGTATACACTCAAAGCTGAAACTGCCTACACTTATCGAGAAGCATCGGTTATCATGAGAAAGCATAGTCGCTAGTATAAATTGAGCCTCGTTGGTAATCAAGCAAGGTAAACAAGTTGTTTGCAACACCAAAACTAGTCGTTAAAAGCAAGAGGTATAACGACTACCCCGAAACATTGTATTAACACCGAAAAGGAAAGTTAATGTCTTAACTGACAAACTCTGTCTTCACACACTGAGGAGTTGGTAAGCATTAATGACATGCTTTTTAGGGAAAACAATTATAAAAAGTCAACGAAACAGACTCATTGATCACCACGACTAGAGCAAAGCGACAAGAGCGATTTTTGTGCAAACAACGACAGGATCACAGAGCAACCACAACTCGACACAGATCACTCCAAGCAGATCAAAAATCATTGCAGGTGTAAACAATAAGTTCTACAACAATCGACAACTCTATTTTATGCATTTCACAGAAAGCCCTAAATCTGAAAATGGCTACAACTTCAAGAAACGTGAAATCGAAGAGCACCAAGAAGGATGAGTTTAAGCTCATCAAGAATTCGGCATGTGAGGAACCACACTACAAGATTCACCTTGAGGTTGCCTCACAACCCAACGATGTTGGAACATTCTCGTGAATACCAGCTAGGGTTTTTCTCGTCGAAGACGTGTGAGCATTCATACACTGCAAGATTGCAGAAATAGGTGATTTAGAGGTAGAACAAGCTTATAAGAAGCTATGCAATGAAGATGGAACTTTAAAAGATGAGCATAAACATATAGAAGTGAAAGGGCTCACTAATGCCATGTTATTCCCAAAGGTATTCAAAACTGAGTGGATTCGGTTAGTACTGAGCCAAATGCACAATCACAAGCTATGGTTGGATGAACCAAAGATGATAACCCGAGATGTTATCCATGCAGTCATCGATTACCCTGTAACCGAGAAGGTAAAAGCACTAAAGCACCCACCCAAGGCTGAGACTGAAAATATCACATGAGCCAAATGGGACGGAAGAGGATTAAAGGTATCCACCATTACCGATGATGAGATGAAATTCGGAGCATGTGTTCTAGGCTACAAATTCTTTCAAGCCAGCAGGATGAACAATATAGCATCCGGTGCAGAAGACACAGCTTACAAGATTGTGGAGAAGGGAACTCGGTTAGATTTATCTGAACTTCTACTGAACCAGTTAGAATAAAATTTAAAGACTATAAGGAATGCAAAGTCAAACACATATAAGTTTGGCTCACTTATTATGTGCATTTTATTCTACTTTCAAGAAACATTTCCATCAGTAGGAGATGTCGAATGGGATAGCACGAAACCGGTCACCATGCAAATCAGTGAACACATAACCTCACTGGGAGATAATTTTGAAACAGTCATGGATGAATACTTTACTGTATTCAAAGACTGAATGCAAAAGAGGGTAAGGATCCCCGAGCAATTTATTGAAAAGTTTAAAGATAAAATATGTTTCATGGTTGATACAGAAAACACTTATATCAAGCCTGTTGTACCGAGAACAACATGGCTACAACCATTAGAATATGAGATAAATATAGATCAAGTATCTAAAGCAATCAATGCCTTGTTAAATGAACCATTAGATAAGAAACAACCTAAGTTTGGAACTTATGAAGAGGCAAAATCAAGAATCAAATATGTCCTGGTTGTAAAGAAAATTGTCAGGAAAAAGGACAAAATGGTCAAGAACCTTAAAAAGATACTATCGGCAACAGAGGAAGAAACTGAACAGGTTGAACAAGCTGAAAAGGAGGAAGAAACTAAAGGATAGCTACCTATCGGTGAAGCTGAACAAAAGAATGACTCTAAGGCCATAGAGTCAGATTCACCACCTCCTCCACCAACCAAGAAGCCAAGAACCACAGCTGCTTCAAGAACAAGAAGCCAAACATCTAAGGATTCAATTCCCTCACCTTTGAAGAAAGGTAAAGTAAGAACATACAAGAGGAAAGAAGCCACACTGAAACGAGGGCCAAACAAAAGAATAAGGAAACTCATCAGAACCCGAGAAGACATTGAGGAAACAGAGCAAGATGAAGTTGTAGAGGCAAAAAATATCAAGGTTAAAGCTCCAGAAAGCATTGATGAGGTATGCGAATCTATTGCAAATTCAAGATCTATCACAGATTCTAAGATTAGAAGATGGTTGAAACTAGATCCAGAAGATCAGAACAAAGTTGAAGATGTCATCATAGCAAAGATGTATAAATTCAAATATGTACCGATTCAATTTGAAGGTAATAATGTACCAAGGGAACTCTTGGACAGACTATACGCTAGATGGACATTTGCCTTGAAGAATGAGAAGGAAATAAGAGAAAGAGTACTTGTAACTCTTATGCCTTCTGAATCCAAGAAGGAAGAAATTGATGAAATGATGGAAAACCATAAAAAGGAATTCTCACCCAAGTTGAGAGCCTACAAATTTCTTGAAGGGGGGCTTATAGAGCTTGAACAAGAAAGCCACAAGAAATGGAGCAAAATTATCAATAGACCTATTGAGGAAGATAGCCCCAACAAAGACCTACAACATAAATATGTTGATAAGATAACTCAAGAACATATATTAAGAAAAGATGATACATTAGTTGAGTTAGACAAGGAAGAACAAGACACAACCGGCAACAAAAATATGGATGTTGCAGATGAAACATGGCCTGACACCACAAAGGACAACATTGTGGATAACACTATCATTGACATTACCAATGATCCAGCAGAAGAAGTAAAGAAAGATGAAGATGTCAATGTTACCAAGGACACAACCGATGAGCAGGACACTAGGATTGATAATGCACAGGTGAACATACCAGGCAACATGCCAATATTGATACAAGCAATCAATATTCTACAAGAGACAGACAAATCACCTGAAAAAGATATTCTCAAGGATGCAGGGGAAGAGGAAAAGAAAGACAACACCAATGATCAAAAGGACATCGAAGATACTCACACAGTAACCGATACTGACAAGGTTACATGAGGAGATACAAAGCAAGCAGATGCAGACACAATAGAAAAGGACATACAAAGATAGGTGAAGTGCATAAGGACAACGATGAAGGAGATAAACCCAAAGATGGCACTCCTGAGGAAACCGACAAAGATGCTACCAATAATGTAAAGGTCAATGTGGAGACGTCTATAGAAAATCGACAAGCTGAAACTGAAACAAATCAGCAAAAAGAAGCACCACAAATCACTTCATAAAGCACAACGAACAAAGCCGAGAAGATGGCTATGGTCTTACATTCAAGTGAAACACAAAAGAAGAAGAAGAAATCCAAGAAGAATAAGTTGGAAGTCACCTTAGATGAACTCATTGAGATACCAAAATGTGACCCAACTACACTTGATTATGAAGCATTGAAAGAATACGGTAAAAATATGCCAAAGGAAGGAATTACATGAGAAGCTGAGGAAACAAAACCGAGACTCCATGGTACTAGAAACAACAAGGGACATATTGCACCAAATTGTACCTGTTGTTGATATTGATCAAAATAAGCCAATACTTGATCAACTAGTCACTCTCATCAAAGTCATTACAGCACATAACATTGATGCAGAGAAGGAAATAGAAGAGAGAGCAGAGCAGAAGTACCAACAGAAACTTATTGAGAACATCAACCAAGAAGTGGCAGTCAACAAGGTAAAACTTTCAGAATTCATTACTGAATTAGATCCAATTATAACTGAAGCTATTTCCATGATTCAACAACTGAACACACTGGAAAATTTCACTAAAGAGAATAGTGAAAACATAGCAAAGTTAGATTCAGATCTAGCTAACAGTGCTAACAGCTTAACCACCGATGGAGACAATGCAATTAAGTTGCATTATGAAAAATCATTGAAATAATAAGGTTAAGGAAGGAACTGTGGGAAGCAGAGACGCACTTCAGGGAAGAAGTCACCGAGCTCCAAGCTCAACTTCTACCAAATCTTACACTGCTTCAACAACACATCAGTTCAGCAAGGCAACTGATAGCAACCCCCGAGATGTCTGTAGCAGACAACATCTATGATATGCATTCCAAGATCACACTCGATCACATGGATCTAGAAAACTTGAAGGAATAATGGGAGAAAATGATGGAAGACATGAAGTCTTCACACTCTCACATTTTTTATACGCTATAAGGTATAGACCTTTGTCCTTAATATCAAAAAAGGGGGGAAATGATATGTATTCATATGGGAAAATGATATGTATATTTATTTTACAAAGGGAAAGATATGATATGTATACATAGGTAGGCTACTATACAGTACTACCGAAAAAGATGATATACTAGCATATACATAGGGGGAGTCATGAAATGACTAAGGATATGACTAAGGATTATTTATGTTGTACATACTTAACATTTTGTTAGTATTTTGCACATATCATTTTTTGATACTAATGTCAAAGGGGGAGATTGATGACATTAATTTGCCATTAGTATGCACACAACACTTTTAGTAAGCATACACCGAAAGACAGGACAAAGAGAAAACCGAAAATAAGATATAAAGAGATCACCGAAAACGGCTAAGTACAAAGAAAACCGACGAAACAACTTTGTGTGTACACCAAAAATGCAAAGTGGAAAGGAACCTGATAGAGGAACCTGGCGTGTAGGATATAGTGCAAACCGAGAGACAATTAAAGAGCAAACCGAGAGAATATTTCAAGCAAGGAACCCGAAATACAGTCAACTGATTTCAAAAGCATAACTGACCGTCAGAAACCGAAAGTCAGTTGCAGCCTGCGAAAAGTGGATCTGACTTCCACGTCAGATAAAACAGTCTTATTCTATTTATAGAATCTTGATTTTTTTTAAAAACCATTTCTTTAGGGACAAGAAACATGAATGTAATTGCTTTAATCAGTCTAACTGATTTAAAACACATAGACTAGGAGATCAAGGTAAAAGTTGTAAACTTGATCTTAGAGTTAACATTGTTTTTCGTGAAACTTGATGATGTCAATCCATCAAGTATAAATAGATGATGCAATCATTCATTATACATGTGTGAATATAGAAGAGAGGATGAATGAAGCCTACATGCACATCTATGGATCAGATTGAAAGTTTCAAGAACCAGGACAGCAAAAGGTGAATTTGGTTATCAGAACCAAGAACAGAGGCTACCGAGAATCAAAGGTATTATTCAATCACATTAGGTGATAATCTTATTCATATAAACTTAAATGGGTTTGTATCAGCAATAGGAGATTGCATTTAGCAGGTCAATTGTAATTTGCTATCATTCTAACAAGTGGAGCAAAGTGTAAAAATCCTTTCAAGGAAGGTGGATTTAACAGTCCAACTATAAATCTCTTAACCGGGTGCACACTCAATAGTGTTGCTAAAGCTCTTAACCGAGTAGACTTTAACAGGTCTCCACAGATACTCTTAACCGGGTAGATCATCAGAAGTGATCAAAATTGTAAGCCTCAACTGGCCCCTTCCAATATGTAGATAGTGAAGATTTTGTGGGTGCCATCCCCACCGTAGTTTTTACTTCTTAACAGGAGTTTTCTGCAATATCATATCTTGTGTTATGTGTCAATTACTTTCATGAATGTTCACATGTATGTTAATTTTATGAATTGATATAACTTACATCAAGATAGTATAGATCAGATGGTTGGATAAACAATTGATTACACAAAGGTTAATTGATTAAAGGATACAAAAGTTTTAGAGGTACTGATTCACCCCTCCCCTCTCAGTACACACTTCCCATTTATTCCAACAGAAGGTACATTGCTTTATTTCATTATCACGTACTTGATTTAGAGCTCTATTATTATTGTTGATTTGTTTGTAGATTTTAGGCTTGTGGTTAGGCTATTTAGGGATTTATAATAGGTTTACACATTATTTTTTAACACTCATGGATACCTCAATTATATAAAAATAATTGTCCCTAGCTTCTAAAGCTTTGGCAATCATCCTACTAATAATATAATGTATATTCCCTACAATCATATAATAGGCTTGTGGCTATCAAACTAGAATATATATTATATTTATCAAAATATAGATAAAAACCCATTTTATACTTTCAATTCAATTTTAATTCCTTTTATGGTTGCTCCTCCCAAAGGTCTTCCTTTCTGAATTTCCACCTTTTCTTTTGCTGCATTGATGAGAATTGGCCCCAGACCTTAGCTCTACCTCGTTTCCAACAAGTACTCCTTGATATGGCTCCATCCAATCTAGGTTTGAGCTCACCTATATTCTTCGTCGGACAATTCACACCACAATAAAAAAATGGTGGGATGAATTCTACAATGTGAAGCCAGTCTCTGCCTTTGATTTTAAAACCCTCCATCGGAATAGATGTTGCAATAAGGTTTCCAAACCATGCCTCCATTGAGCCTTCAAACATGAAATATGATAAATACTATGGTTGCAAGGATGTTCACAAATCTTGTGTTTTCTTAAAAGACTTTTAGTTAAGGAAGCCCCTTGACAATAGAATCACAATGGATGCACATGTCAATATCTAGAGATATAGATGACTTATCCAGTAGAAGGTATAAATGATGAGAAAGTGCTTGAGTGATCCACTATGAAACAGTTAAGAAAAACCTTGTTAACTCAAATAGGAAAAAATAACACAAATGATTTTATATTGGAGAGCATAACGAATCGAGACAATCAACTATATTATTGAAGACAACAAAGATAGCGCATATTATTTATATTTTAGGCACTAGTTCTTCTTAATGTTAAGAATATCCAAGCTTTGCGAGATACAATTAGTTGATAGAAAATTAAATCATGCTACTATTAGATAAAATATAATAATTTGAAAAGGTCACAACATGTAAGATTTTGACTTAAAAAGTGATGTTGATGTAAGATTTTTAAATTAATTAAAAGTACATAATATAACGAGGAATAATGAAATCTTAAATTGATGTTAATAGAAGTTTCCTTCAATGAATAAAATCTTCTAATTTAACAATAAAATAAAATGATAAAATATATAAGCCTATAAACTTTATTCTATTTTTTTAATGTCTTTATATAAAATGAAGGAAAAGTTATGTCAATACTACATGCATTTTTTCTTATTTAATACCTCGTAACCATAAAGTAGAAATTCTTTTTTTATGGAATTGATGGCTCTATTATATTTAATATTCTGTATAGTTGTTTGCATTACATATTCTTTAAATTAAAATGTTTAATTTATCTCTAACTTACCACGGAGTTAGAAGCCCTTTTTGATGTTACGTATACTTAATTTTGGGGATGGGGAATATTTTCATGCATATCCAGTCGGTTAGAGATCCCTATCTAATGTGTCATATATTATAATAATAATGTACCCCCCACCCCACCCCTACGCTAGCTCTCGACTGTGCACCCATCACTGACAATAACAAACTTGAAGGTGACGCATAAATTAATTAAATAATATTGTCTTTGGTCTACATAACATTGTAGAGGAATCTAATCATACTCACCCAATTAAGTTTTTAGTTAATAAGGATCTTGGTTCTTCAATCAAAATAAGTTTCTTAATTAAAATATTAATAAAGAATCAATGTTAATTACATAAAATTAAATTAGTAAGTGCAAAATTAATATTTGTAAATTGATAATTTAAGTTTTGTATAATTTTAAAAATTTATTAGAATAAATTTGAAGTTTTTAAGATTTAAATTAAATGTTTAGTCAGTAACTTATTATGCAAAAATAAGTTGGTGGAATGTTTTACTAAAGAGTTTTTATCTTTATCTTTCTTATGTCAAAATCTATTAAGGTACTTTTTATAAACACCTTGAAGTAGATTGTCTAATGATTAATATCAAGTTCTGCAAGATCGCCCCCAATTTGGTTCAACTTTATGGTTGTATGTGATGATTCTTATGCAAATTTATATATAGCATAGATGATTAGTAGAGAAATTAAGATTGTTTGCCCCTTAGAAAACAAAATATACTCTAATGTTATGCTTCTTGCTCTTTTCATGTGATTTTTCAAAATATTTAGCATATATGAATTAATACATATGAATGTTTTTAAATAGTAAGACATAGCAATAGATTGAAAAAAAAATGTGTCAAGTTAGCTCACAATGACAAGTAATATAGGACAGGAAGTTTGTAATTCAGATTTGAAATTTTGAATTTTTGAATTTTATGGGCAACCTTGAGGCACTTAGCTTAGAATTGATCCAATATAGAAAAGTGGTAGTTTCAAAGTAATGAATGTACGTGTGGACATAGGTATAAATACAAGTAAAATATTGAGAAATAAATAGATAATGTTTACATATAAGTCCAAATGAGGATGAAGTGAATGGAGAAAGGTATCAAGTTATAGGCCAAATTTAGCACAATATAGTGTCAATTTTCAACATGTAATTATATTAGGATATTTGATCAAAATGTACCCAAAACTAGGCTAGGGGCATGACTCAATTGGCGAAAGCTTCTTGTGGTAAAGCAAGAGGTTCAATCTCCCACAGTCCACGTGATACTGGCGGAAGTGTTGCACCAACATCACTAGTCACGTTAAAAGGTTTACCATGCGCACTACAGTTTATAGGGGGTGTTATAGCTAATTCTTATAGTCTAAAAAATATTTGGACCCAAAATAAAATGGGAATGGACAATACTAATTTTATTAGCTATAAATATGTTCTTATATAATATTATATGAAAATGGGTTGATTAATTATAAATAAGTAAATAGTAAATCAATAAATAAATATATTTAATTAGATCTAAAATAAAATAAAAGTATAAGTTAAAGAGAAGACTAAATTGACTATAATATATTATTATTACTTCAAGTATGATTTTATTTTATTGTAGTCTATATAGTATGTTCTTATGTAATATTGTAAGGAAATAAAATTATTTTGTAATATTGAATATTGCATACCATTGTATTGTCATGTTATGTTTTGAGTCTAGTTTGGTGTCCATTCCCTTAATGTTTTAAAAGGCTCATTCCATCCCTTGCATCAAGCTTTCTCTTCTCAAAGTCCTCATTCCTTGTTTCATGTGGTCCCTATTTCATGTTGCCTTTTTTATACTTATATTTTTCTAGTCTCATTATTTTGAGCTTGAATTGTCTAGGCATTAGTGCATCAAGCAAATATCTATTCATCATGCTAGCATCTCATGATAAATTTTCGTTTAATAAATCATGTTTTAGTCCTTTTTTCACTTGTGCCTTTCCAACTCAATGGGCATAGATTAAGATGAATCTAAATAGCTTGGCGGTAGCCTTCTCTTGTCCCCTTTCCTATTTTTGAAATGAACCTCTCATTTGTGAATTGTCTTATCTCTATCTTGAATGATCTTGGATTCTACAACTTGTTATAGCTCTCTCTTTCTCTCAAGTTGTTTTATAATATTCTCTTAGCTCTCTTATTTTTATTGGCTTCTTAAGGCCTTGCAAGTAATATTGTTTATTCTATTATTATAACAAGAAGTTTTTCATTGTGGTCTTCAACACTTAGGGATTATCACATACTTTCTCTCTTATTTTAGTTTATATTGCTACACATTTATAGTTCTAACCATTCCTAACATATTTTGGATACAAGCATTCACGTACTATTTTTTTTATCAATATATCTTGGCAATTGTGGAGGTAGAATACCAAAGCATAGATTTGATTGAGGTAAATTTCTAAACAACTCAATATTTTCTCTTCTTTAAATTTTCATGTATTTTGAGAGTGTGCTTAATCACACAATGTTTACAAGTGCAAAATTAGATTTATGTATAGATCTGTACAATAATATTATTTTGTGTAAGAACGCATCCACAATATAATGATTGTTCATACACACAAGATTAGAACATTAACACTAATGCAATTTGTATCACAAATATACCAACTTAAAACAATATATCTTCTAAAAAGAAGTCAAGAAGTTTCATCTTCAATTTTAAAATCTAGAAGATTTTTATTTTAAGTTAATTGAACCTACTCTATTGTTCTAATAAGGAGTAGAAATCAGAAAACACAATGATTGAAACATGAGACCTGCAGAAGAAAAAAAACAGTGATTCATATAAGTCGAAGGTTGTTTGACATAGAAGGGTTGAAGCTGCTAAGCACATCTCAAAAAGGAGAGTTCCAAGCAAATGGAAGTTAGAAAGTATAGCCATTATTAAAGAAAAGGTATGGCTATCCTGAATATTGGTTGGTGATTTTACATGGTCAAAGCATTTACAAGATTTGCTTAGTCATAAAGCAACAAACCGCAGAGAGTGTGAAGGAAGCTGCAGGGTAGTAAAGGCCATAGTAACTGAATTGTTTATTGGTTTCCACTGTTTGAAAGGAGTTTTTAGTAAGTTTAGAAGTTGATGACCACAGTTTAGAGGAGATAATTAGAACACTGCTGAAGATGAAAATTTGAAGTGCAGACATTATAGGAAGAAGATCGAAGCACGTATGAACCTCCCATGTCAAAGATGACATTACCAAAATTGAAGCCATAATTTGAGATTGCAGTATTTGAATCAAGTAAAGAAAGTCAAAGGTTTTTTTTTTTTTTTAGGCCACCCACAAATCAAGAATACTGATTAGAGTTGAGGTAGAATATGACAATAGAACTATTAAGAGAGTTTTTGTGAAGATAGACGAGATTGATTAGAGATAAAGAATAACTTGTTGTTGGTTGAGAGATCTATAGTAAATAAAATAGAACTACAAAAATTATGGAGGTAAATTTGTTTGAAGATGTAAATATATTAAAAATCCCAGTTCTTAGAGAAAAAGATTGAGTAGTTGCCAAATAAGATTTAAATTTAGAAATTCTGTTATTTTTTTCTAAAATCTTTCATCATATTTGATGAAGTTTGTACTATTTGTTGAAATCTAAGTCTAAAGAGATACAAAATTGATAGTAAACACTTTAAATCATAGAAAAGTGAAGGCACATGAAGTTGTCAAAAAAAGATCTAAATTTTTGTAAGAGAATCATTTTCGAATAAATTGAAAATGTGAGTTTAAATTACTATTTTTAATGTAAAAGAGTGGTAAAATAATAAAGAAAGAAAATGAGAATTTAGTGCTTGTGAAAAATATTTTGGCAAATAGGAAAATCAGAATCTAAAGTCTAAACTTACATTATGCAATGTCTCATGTGATACTAGTGATTTGTATTTTTCATTAAATGAACCATTAGATATGGGTTAAATGTGTGAAGTTAAAGGTAAGGATTTGTTTAGGTCTACAAATTTTATAACTTGTAATGTTAATGACAAAGGTTGGGTTGAAAAGAATGTTGGTTTGCAAATCATGAAGAAAAAAGGTTATGATGGAAAAGGTTTGGGAAAGCATGTGCAAAGAATAAGAGAGTTTATTTAAGCTATCATGAGGCCAAACAATGAAGGTCTTAGATATTGTAAGAAAGAATTGTCGTTGTCAGTATTATAGGTTCATACAAACCAGCTAAACGAATGTAGTGTTTGCATTGTCACAAGAAAGAACATAAAACAAAGAAATATTGGGATCTTCACCTTTGTTCAATTTGTGAGTTGAAGAATCACTTTGAGAAGTCGTGTTGGAATAGAAAGATGAATAGACAATCTATTTAAAAAATTCCTTGTAGATTGATAATGGATGGATCGATGGATCTAGTTGAAAAAGATTGCAAGAATGTTCAAAATGTTGTTCAAGAGTAAATATTATCATGTAAGATAAAATTATAACAAGCATGCAAGAATAAGTTAAATTAATTGCAAAAGATTATTGTTGAACCTAAGAAGTTATAGTGTTGGCTACAAATATCATAGTGTTGATCGCAAAGATCATTGTAAAGATCATTGAGGTTGCAGTGTTGGTTGTGGAGATTGTTTTTGAATTAGGTGAAAATGGGTTTTGAAGGGGCCCCGAGACCCTGTACAAAGAAAAAACTTAAGATTAAACTTTAATAGTTCCCAGTACACAAAAAACCTACCAAACCAAAAGACCAGAGCCCCCAAGAAACACCCAAAAATTTTGATTATGGAGATTGTTACTAAAGTTTTGAAAGATTTGATTGCAAATATCATTATTGAAATTGATTGCAAATATTGTTGATTTATGTAAAGGCTCTAATTGCAAAGACCATTGGAAATGCTTCACTTTCTTTATTGATATCTTTGAAGTTTTGATCGCAAAGATCTTATGAAATGCTTCACCATCTTTTGTTGATTCCTATCAAGATTTTGATTGCGGAGATCTTTGGAAGTGCCTTCTTTATAGATATAACCATGAAGGACCTCTTATTATGAATATTAATAGACAAAAGCAATCAAGAGAAATAATTTGAAACCAATAACATTAAATTTTCTTCATTTGTACATGGGTTGCTAACAAATCTATTTGTTATAGGTGGCCCATATCATCTAGTTAGGTTGTGAGATAAAATAAAGTTTATAAAGAGGTGTTAAAATAGAAATTATATTTTATCAATAGCCATGTCCTATGAAACATAAAGATCTTTCTATATATGCACTTACTTAAGGGTCTATGGATCTTTTTATTTGATGTACCAAAATATATAAAAAATATCAATTAATGCTTTCTAATCTCTGTAAGTCTAAGTGTGCAACTCGATATTCTACAAAGATCATACTCCTAGATCACAAAGTGGCATCCAAAAAGTCTAAAAAAATTTAAAGATACAATCAAATCCAAAATGAATTATGGAACATCTTTTAACTCTCCATAACATGTTGAACCTTTTGTTTAAGGGTAGCGACCCTCCATTGAGTTTGGATAGCTGCTGCGGCATTGGAAGAAAATTATATCTTAATTTAATAAAAGCAAACTACACATTTCCTTCAATCATCAATGAGACGAGATGAAGCCATTAAAGAGATGATAAAGGGCAATCCAGCAAGTTGGTATGTGAATGAAGAAAAAATAATAAAGTTTTCATTGTCCGACACCAGCAGACGGACTACACGCAGGTTCCGCGTGTCAGTGGGTACCCCCAAAGATCGACATGTCAGGGATACCTTAAAAGGACATTTCAAAATATACTTAGCTGGGTTTTAAATTACATCATAAATGAGTAGAAGAATCCAGTGTCCATTTCAATTGACACACCCTACTGATTGGAGCTTACACGGTGGCAGTTTGCACAAAACGCTGTGATTTTAACAAATACCTCTTCAATTGAGTAGCCATTTCTTTTATGGTAGGGGAAGAGCACTACTAGCGGAGTGCATTCTAAAAGTCATGTACTATATTTAATTTAGTAAATTAAAAGTTGAAAGCTATTTGGAAACAAAGCTAATAATTAGATTAAGTGTGGAAACAAAGCTAACAATTAAATCAATTGTGCAAGTTTATTGGTACCAATAGTGCACTAGTATTGAAGCATTTGTGCAAAAGTTGTAGGATTATTAGGGCATTTTTGTAAAAGTATTGGATCAATTGTGTAAAAAATTTTGGTGTCTAAGCTAACGGTTAATGGCGCAAAAGGGGTCATGATCCGGGCGACACTTTGAAATGGCCACTTTTTGACCTTTTGACACTTAACGGTCACTACAAGGAGCTCCATTAATACCTAGAAGCCAAAAAATATTTTTAAGTTGCCATAAAAAACCATCAAAATATGACATATGGTTTAGGTTCTTCAGGATAATGAAGTTAGATATAATAGCTATTGGTACACTTCCCCTATTTATTTAAAATCAATTATGTTTTCTTTTTAAATTTTTGCTGATAAGTTAGCATGAAGCAATGAAGTGGAGATAGATAGGGAGATTATATAATTAAACTTCCTACGAGATTGTCTAGTTATTGGTATCTTTCTTGTAGAAACATCAGTTATGGTCGAATTGTTACGTTATTTAAAGAGGCTAGAGAATATGAAGCTACTTCATTGGCTCAAAATGCCAACAAAGAAAATTATCAAAATCTTACATATAGTTTAGGCTCTACAAGTGCATGAAGTCAACTATAAGAGGTATTGGTACACTTTCCTTATTTGTTTAAATTAATTGTGTTTTCTTTTTAAATGTTTGTTGATAAGTTAGCATGAAGCAATGAAGTGGAGATAGATAGGGAGATTATCTAATTAAGCTTCCTACGAGATTGTCTAGTTATTGGTATCTTTCTTGTAGAAACATCAGTTATGGTTGAATTATTGTTATTTAAAAAGGCTAGAGAATATGAAGCTACTTCATTGCCTCAAAATGCCAACAAAGACAAATTAGATAGAAGAAAGAGCATGTAAATGAAACAAAATGACAATGGGGAGTATTAACATAAAAGAGTGTTCAAATAACAATTGGAAAATGAAAAAGTGTGTGCAAGAAAAATCAAACAAAATGGACAAGGCAACTTGGGAGGATAAGATAGCACTATATCAAACATTAAAATCCTTAAATGACTATGCACAAAAGAACTGTAGAGTATAAAATAAAATAGAAAGTGAAAATGTTTTGGATTAAGGTAAAAGTAGGTTTTGAAGGGGCCATGAAACCTTGTACATAGTTGAAAAAAATGGATAAGGCATTGAAGCTCCCCTAAAACAAAAAATAACCAGCCAACCATCAAAACAAAGAACATTGGTGCAAAAGATAGAAGCGTTCTTAACCGGCAGCCCAAAACCAAAATCCCAAAATCAAGATTTACTTTTAGTCCCCTTACTGTGGGACCGAAATGAGGGCCAAGATCTCTTAAGATTTTTTGCCTTTTTACCTCAGTCCATTTGTCTTCCACTTTAGCAGCCTCAATCTGCCACATCGGAACAGACCCTCCCCTAGCACCCACAGCAAGGAGGAAATCAACAACACTAGCAGAGCCAACATCAATAGTTGGACCAGCAGAAGTCTTGTTACTATCCAGCATAGAAATATCCACATTAATTCCAGCAGCTTCAGCAACAACCATCTCTTCCCCTTGGTGTAAGGAGATAGGGGGAGATCCAGTTGAAACACATGTAGTCAGTCATAGTAATTCCAGCAGTAGCAGCAGTAGTCTTCACATCCCCAACACATAAAGGGCCAGGGATAGTTCCAGCAGAATCCTATGCAGGAGTCACACCAGAGGTCATTTTAGAGATAATAGCAATAGTGTTAGCATGACCATCATCAGAAGCTAGAACCCCGAGAGCATAAGCACTTGAATTCCCTTCTCTGAAGAGAGTTTATCAACTGTATAATGCTGAGAAGTGGCACCAATCCACCATGAAGCGAGCTTCTTTGATTTCCTCTTCCCAATATCACATTTAGCAGCAACATGTCCTATTTTGAAGCATCTCCTACATCTGAAGGGGATACCTTCATAATCGAACGACTGTATCTAGCAACCCTAAGGATACATCAGCTTGATTTGCTCAAGTACCCCCTTAGAAGTATCAATGTCCACAAGGATACAAGCGTATGTAGAATGAAAGAGGTCAAATGAGTTCTCAACTAAGAACTAATTCACACCAACTTAGGGGTGAAGCAGATAGAATATGTTGTTCATGGAATGTGCAACTTACTTAGATACTCAAGTCAATTAAATCGAGATTTTAAATGTGGGCTTAGTGAGTAACCTATTTGAAGAATTATAACTATAATTAAAGATTACTTTATCAAAATACACAATAAAAGAACCAAGATCCAAAGCGAAAGGTGGATCAAACATGCATTATGTTGACAATCTACTTGTTTTGGACTTATGTGCATATTTGTGTCGTTGGGGTCGCATAGACCATTTGCCCTTGTGAACATTATTAAAAGCCTTCATTCATTCATATGCTAAAAATATGGATATGTACTTAATAAAATAATGTGGATAGTCTCATAATAATATAAAAGTGATCAGAAAGAGTAAGAAACTCAAGCTCTATTTGAATAGAAGTCATCAAAATAATATATTAGCTCGTGGAAATGGTAAAGAACTAGTATGGAAGAAAAGTTTTCCATTTTTGGAGGGTAATGAAAATTTACTCTTTGTATTATTGTTTTTTATTAGGTAAATTGTGACCCTTATTGAAAGAGAAAGCATCAAAACACTAAACAACAACTACAACATAATTGTGAAACTACGAGAGATAAAGCAAAACAAAACCTTACAAAAGTCAAATCCCAAAGACAAGGTGGAAACCCACCCAAAGTCAAGGTGGTATAAAAATTTGGTCCAAAGAAATTTGCTCTATCATGGATTTAGGGTCCTTCTCCTGAAACCTTATTTCTTGAGACAGAGGAATCATATAATCACTAGCAAATCCTTCCACCAACTCCAAAGTAATATCTTTATATTATCATTTGCAACATCTGAGCCTAAATAAAACCCATCCTTGCAATAATTTAGGTATCATGTCTTTCAATTGAAATTGTTTGAAAACACAATTTACAGATGAAAATTATAGGATGGAAAGGTTAAAATTTTCTCCCATCAACCAAAGGGTTGGTTGTAGTTCATTCAATTGGTTGAACACAATTGATAAGATGATGATATGTTCCTTGATTATGCTATCCACTAAGGTTCAAACACCCAGTAGTATGATATAAGGGATTAGACCAGAATAGTGCTCTAAGCGACTTTGGAATGAATACCCCTCAATCCGTGGCTCTTAGTTGAAGACGTATCAGCATGCACTCATACTACCACATCCAATAGTAAAACAAACTTACTTATGATGTAAAATCCCCCATAAAATGAAAAAAAAGCTCATCATCAATAGTAAATAGACTACCTAAGACTATTCTCCCAGTGTGTGCCCCGCATAAGAGCTTTAAATCAGGATGTAGTTATTCATCAAAATAACCTGTAATCAGATTGTATAATGTTGGTTCCACAACATTAGTAATCATCAAGTTCGCAAAATGAAGAAGCCACAAATTTTAGGCAGGTATTTGTGATTCTGCATCCAAATGTGAAGACATATTGGAGCACAATGAGTTGTTGAAGTGATGCTTCCTTGCTTCAACTTGTATCCATAAGTCAAAAAATTGCCTTACAAATGCATAAACTTTAGTGTTCCACGGAACAATAATTAGTTGGTAATGTCCAAAACGGGCTTGTTAAAAGGATTTGGAGATAAATGTTAAAGAGTCCATGCATATGGAGAACGTAAATCCAATTCAACAAACAATTGTCGTATGTTGTTGTTGATGAGGTTTCAAGTCTTTTCCAGAATAGCTTGTGTCTTGCACACTCATAGGCTGAATCATTGTGACTGGGATTTTGAACTCCACATCATCATCCTACCAGCTTGCGTCAGTGTCAGGGGTTTCAGAACCATTTCAAGTGTGACAACACGTCTCTGTACTGTGTTTTCAATGAATTTAATCATTGTTGTGTATTTATGCAACTGTTAAAGTGTTAGGATTTAGCCACTACAATCAACATGTTTAATTCCAGATTCTGTCACTTTGTTGGCATCTTCCCAGGCACACGTGGAGCCTTACAGTGAGATAATAATCCAAGCTAACGGAATATGCATTGCAAAATGGTACAGGACATTTCCCCGTCTGGTTTCAAATAAAATTTGGTTTAGTTAAAAAAATCATATTTCCAGAGTCCATGTATATGAAAGCGTTTTGTTTTAAAACTAAAACATTGAAATCAAAAACTACTACTCAATTATTATCAGAGTTATATAGTCCCCGGTTTCAAACCGTTCATTGTGTTTTTATCAGTGTTTTTATTCATGCTATCAGCCCTTTTGACATGTATTATATTATAATGACTTAATTATCTATATTATATAATAAAGAGTTCTATAATTCAATGTGTGTTTGCAGCATTTCTGGCGTGTCATCAATGTCTATTGATGTCCCATCAAACTTGTCAAGTCAAGCCTGTCAGTATTGGATAAAAATTCCGTTAGATGGGGATCTCAGATAAACAATCATATACGGACTGCCCAAAATCCAGGGAAAAAAAGATTCAACAGAAAATATTGTCCTGCTCTAGTGTACAACCACCATAATAGTTTGTCACCTTGCCAAGCTTTTTGTCACCATCCTGACCATTGAATGGCAGCGGATTATAACAAGAAGCTATATACTAAGTAGGATTTTTGAAACCTGACATTTTATTATTGGTCATCATTTCATACTCAACATTCGTTCTTCGTATAACAGCCAATTGAAAACAACTTTGTTTAACATTCAGATCTCCAGGTGAGATGTTTTGACACTATGAACTCTGATATTATCTGAGAAAAGTGATATATATTATATCGATGCCAAATCCAACCGCTCTATGAATTCATTGAGGTTAAAATGGATTACCTAAAAACAACACTGTTAAAGTTAAACAAAGCCATCATCTGTCTGCCGTCCTCTTTAGTATTTAGATAATTAGAACTAAAGAATACTTACAATAAAGTTACAATAAAAAAACATTAGTTCAAAAACAGATTTAAGAAATTAGAATTTTCTACAGAAGTTTACAATGATGAAAAAAATAAGAAAACTTGTTAGCTTTTGTGTCGAGTCTTAATCAGATATTCTTCTATTTTAATAATTTATATTTAAATAGGTCATGAACATTAAAGTTAAGCATAGCTATCACCCACTTGCTGGCCTACTTAGAATTTAGGTAGAAGAATATCTGAATAAGACAGGACACAAGGTGTCAAAAGTTTTCATACAATTTCTAGACTAGTATTACTTTCTGATCACATTTATTCAAAAAAGACTTTGAGTTAGATACTGTACATGAAGAGAATCTAGAAATAATTTTAGGTACTCGTTCATTTAGGAAGAATTCAGACACTTGGAACGGTTGGTGTCTTAGACAATTACAAAATCACAACTTCGAAACAAATTACATTGTCGGCATACTCATGGTTTAATTGATGTTACAAATCAGATCCAGGCTTAATCATTGATCCCTTAAATTATTGCTGCATGCCAGCCATTTCTCTTCACTTCTTAGGCACACAGGAAACATCAGAAAATAATTAAATATCATTCCAACATTCTTCAACCTGTCTAAAATATAATATTATATGTTTATAAACCAACACCAACCTGTCTAATCTGATATTAAATGTTTGTAAACCAAGATAATGATTCTCAAAATCAGTAAACCACTACCCCTGGAAGACAATCTAATATCAACCCACTAAAACTTATTCGCTTCCAAAACGCCCACCACTTTAAACTAATTCAAAAACTCAAACTGCCTTTGACATTGCAGCTTCGGAGTATAATTATATCTTAGGTCTTAGTGGTTATATTTAATTCCATTAAGAGAATAGGGTGAGATGTTTTAACTAATGATTTTAGCTCTGGTATATCTCTACAGTTGGAAATAAAATCAAATTAGTTCCACACTTCTAACTAAAGATACTAACATCGGTATTTCTCTACAATTGCAGCTGTAGAGAATTGTTGAATTCTAGTGATGGAATCAAATATGCTAAACACTAAAACAGGCCTTTCAGGATTTGATTTTAAACAGAAGACTCGTTAAAAGTTGAAACGATGCGATGTCTCTAAAATTAAACACCCGGAGTAACCAAACAATCTTGGGAACCAAGAAAACTTTCTCAGATAATATAAGTGTCATTGAACTCTGACAATTCGAACATTCAGACAAGGTAGCCCCACCAAAAAGTAAAAACAGAAAACAGAGAACATCCATTGTTTTGGAGTTGTTTGTTTCTTACTAAAACCTACTAAATAAAACCTTTAAAATGAGGACTATAAAAAAGGTTTGGAATCTATTTCAAAACTTAAAATAAAATTTAAACATTTTAAACAAAAATATAAAATTAGAGGTTATTTGACCTTAAAGAAATGAAACAATAACTTAATTCTAATGTTCATCTTTCAAACTTCTAATAGTTTGGCTCTGGTGTAAAGATTGAAGTTCAATATAATGAACAAAACAGGCAAGTCAGGTTTGTGTTTGGCATGACATATATAATCCTGGAATGCCTCCTAAAGAAACAATGTATCATCACGATTCACAATACGCCAAATCAATCAAATTAATACTTCTATAATAAAAATGAAGAGAGCATACACTTTCAAGTAGAGCTTCTCTGAAATACAAAAGGAGACAAAAGCTTTGTGCTAGAGGCTCCATCCTCTAGGTCATGTTACAGTTGGATATCATTAACTTCAGAGTTGAGCATCGACTAATGAACATAATAAGAAGTGTGCTGGGCACCTATATCGCCCAAATGCAGTTCATAAACTTTCAGGTTTCTTCAATGAAAAATTCATAAAAACCCTCTAAGAAAGACAATGACAGATATCATATGCTTTACAAATCCTTAAATCAGCAAGCCAGAAATCCAAGCTTGAAATAATTATGTACAACAGTGTTGAGACATGTCAAAATTTCTGACAAGTTGTTCTCAGGATGCATAATGCGCATTACTTGAACACTTTATTGAGAGAGTGACTAGTCAATATAAATTTTGCACCAAGCAGGATCAACCTGGGTGTAAGGATCATACATAACTGTCACAATACCCATCCTCCTTAAGATAAAAAGAATCTTTTTGTTTGGCTGTCCTGTCTTTCAAGCAACGTGTACACAGCTAGAGGTTTTATGTCTTCCCGAATAAGAATAAACTGACTACACCAAATCTCCTGTATTCTGTTGTACAAATCATTCAACAATGTCCTTGGAAATATGAGAAACAAAATATCAACTCCCCTTATGCAAAATCCCTACAGTGCAGCAAACTTCTGAGCAGTTCACATGTGATGTACAATAGGATCCAAAGAATATATACTATCACTCATTTTGTGGAAAATTCTATAAAAAGAATAAATTCCATAAACCAATGACAGAACATGCAAAATCAGACTACTTATTTCCTGCCCCTTTTTCTCTGCTCACTAGCATTTGCCTTTTCCACTCCATTTCTTGTATCAGTACGTGAATCCAAATCTGTAGAAGCTGAAGCTTCATCTGTATTTTGCCAGATAGGCTTCTCTTCATCCTCAACTTCTGATTTTCTAGCATGACGAGCTCTGTTTCTTCGCTCCTGTAGAACATTAATCCGTATTTATAATTTCCCTAATCAGTAACCATCATTCACATGGCTAAAGGCTCTGCATGTTACCTATATTCATATCAAAAAACCAAAGCAAATGCGAATTTTCTTTAGCGGATAATTATAAGTACACCCACCTCATGATAAGGAAACTCATCTACTTCAAGCATCCGTACAACATGTCCCATCTTAGGTCTTTTCTCAGAATCTGGATCAAGGCATCTTAGAGCAACCAAAAGTGCTCTCTTCAAATTACGTGTAGCTGGTTTTGTATCCATATTTGGGTCTACAACCTCTTCTGAGCGTCTGTTACCGACCATCATCTTTAGCCATTCTACAAGGTTAACCTACACCATACCCAGTACAATTTACTAATAAAAACATAAGAGCCAATTCATCTCTATGGTCATACACAGCCCAAAACAACTTTGAAAATATAAAACAAACTACACAATCCATGTGCCAAAAGAACGTCAGTTGAACCCACCTCATCTGCTGGCCGACCATAGTCAACTGGATCTCTACCTGTGATAGTCTCTAAGAGGAGAACTCCAAAGCTATAAACATCACTCTTCTCATTCAACAATCCTGTATTCGCATACTCTGGTGCAACATATCTAAAATTGCCAGCAGAATCAGCTGAAAATAAGTTTGATATTGCAAAAGCTTTGTTCCATACATAAAGACAACAAAAGAAGAAATGCAGTAACAATATTTTTTCCAGAAGTCCAAACACCAGGGTAAAAAAGCTAGTTTTGAGATGTTCACTTTTGGGCTTCAAAAAGTCAATACACGATTACAACTTTACAGAAAACAAACCCCATGCTAAATCATGAAAAATAGGAGGCAAGGAGCATGAAAAGCAAGCCTGGAAAAGAAGAACATCTGAAAT